>JASDQU010739233.1:44562-58249 GCA_032191745.1 Picea mariana | reverse complement strand
AACACTCACCTGTGACTCATCCAGAGTCACTCTGGTTTGGGTAACTCTGCCTCAAATGCCTCGACCTATTGATTCTCCAGAGCCTCCTTCTCAATGAACTTCTGAATGACCTTCTTGGTGACATATCCTTCCAATTGCTATTAAACTGAGGTAACTACTTGTTCTAGCTGTCCACCTTATCCTTCAATCTCTTCAAAAAGTGTGCAGGCTTCATCCTACACTGGATGGAGTTGCTGGGTCACTTCCATGACCTTACTTTGAATGACATGGGATTATTGCTGAACCATGCGTTGTTCTTGAGCTCTTTTCATCCTCTCGACTAGTGATAGTAGCTTCAACTATGCTTGCACTATTGCTTCTTGCTTCTTTTCCTCCTGGAGCTATGACTATAGTGTCCTAAGCTCAGGGTCCTGTGCAAGGTGCTTGTTGGTCTGTGCACTTAGACTGCTGAGCTGTTTCCATTCCAAGGCTAATGCCTTGATTCTCTTAAATACACTCCTCACGGTTTCTTCTCTTAGATATCACACTTCCTGCTGAGTGCTTGGCACTACTTGTAACTCTAGTTCATCTATCCTCTATTGGAGCTGTTGAATGGTTTTGGCAAGCTTCCCTAATTGTCTTTCTACTGGGTCTTCTTCCATCTGTTCTAATACCATCATAGAGAAAAGTTCTCTAATGACTGCTTCTTTAAATCCAATCTGCTCTGTGAGCAACTGTTCCTTCTCCTTCTGGATCTGCACTCTATCCTCTACAAACTTGTCTTGGATGTCGTCTCTTTCCTATTTCGCAACCTGACGTTGTTCTCTGGCTTCCTCTTTTTCTTTCTTTAAGGCCTCTGTGGCCTATTCTTTTTCTTTCTAAACACGACGATGATGAGCTTCAGTCGAATATTCTATTTGGCGGAGCTGGGCAGGTTCATCTCCCAACTCTGTTCCTTCTGATGACGAGGGCACAATAGAGACTGTACGACTGTAGTGGATGGCTTGATGTACCCCTTTCAGCTCTTCTTCAATTCGTGCATACCTAGTCTTCTGTTTGGCTTCATTGTGTTGTAAGATATCTTCTGAGGTATCTGAGACAATGACGATTATGCAATCTATGTCATCCATCGTGAGCACAATCTGCATCTTTGTTTTAGTAGCTTTAGACTTCTTCTGTGATGTAGGTTTCGTGGGGGGAAACCTTCCTTTTGTTGGAGGTGTCAGCTTCGTCAATAAGGTCCCTAGGCAGTGTTACTTTGCCTTGTTTCATCTTGTCTTCTTCTTTTTCTACTTCGTCATCACCTCCCCCTCTAGGTGAGTCTCAAGCAGTCTCTTCTGATGCATTGTTCAACTTCTGTAACTCTTCCTTTTTCTTTCATTTTCTACTATTGGGTGCATCATACTCTTCACGAGTGACCAGAGGACTTCTGATTAGGTTAGGGTCAGACAGTTCTGCCTGGTCGACTGGTACAAGGAGATCTGTGGGCCACTTCCTAGTTATTTCTTCCATGTCCTCCTCAGTGAGCTTGTTGTAAGATTGGAGCTCTTATTTATGTTCATCTACTCACATAGTGATATAAATAAAATGTCTATTTGCGCATAACTTCACAAATGGTCTGAACCTATGTAGGGTATTCAGTGTCATGTGAGGGAAAGACTCAATATCCCTTTTCAACTGCATGTAATAGGTGTGGAACATTGCATTTGACTGCCATTGTTTAGCCATATCGCTCAAATACCAGAGCGTGGTGAAGTTCACAACTAAGGGTTCTGATGGCCCAATCACAGGGAAGGTCACACCTTCTGGCATCTCCCGAGTAATGAAGGTGATGAGGATCATCAACCAACTGAAATGGAACTCATAGCCTTGATCCTGATATTCACGGAAGACTTTCTCTAGCTGGTTAATGAGGAAGCTCACCCAGTTCATTTGTAGCCCTTCCACGCATTTTCTTGCGAGGTCGACGAAAAACCCCGTGACCTGCATGGGTCTGTTCTTCCTTACTAACTTACCAACAATCAACCGATAGGCTAGGTGCACTATGCCATTATGGATGGAGGCTAACTTGTATCCCCACTTCCCCTTTTCTACATCAACGCAGGTGTCTTTGATTGTCTGTGCTAAGGTGTGATTTGCAACCTTCCCTAGATAAAATTCTTGTGGGTCTGGTCCTTACATGCTTAGTCCAGTGATCTGATGGATCAACGACAAATTGACGGTGACGTGTTTGTCCAACCAAATATAACCACCATGAAATCACGATAGCAGGATCTTAATGCATGCGTTAACCTCCTGTTGTCTTCCAAAGTGTGGTATCTTCATCATGTTTAAGATAGTGGACCTCACAATGTCCATAGTCCACGTCTGGGGGGTGATCTTCGACTTCTTCCCCTTGGTATTGGTTAAATATTTGTATGGTGTGAGGATGCCATAGTTCTTGCAGTATCCTAGGTTATAGTCATTGATCTTCAACGTCGGAATCCTCTCCAACTGTGGTATGACTGCGCATATCCCCTTTGGGAGGTACACAGTGATGACTATGTAGTCGAAGTCTCTTGGGACACTGTCACAACTCACCGCACCAGCCAGAGGCAGGTTGTAGTCAGGTAGGATAGATGGGATGAGCTTCAGATTTAATAAGTCATCATGATGCTTCGTTCGTTTCTCTGTTGCAACTCGGGATGGTCCAAATCCATGAGAAGTCGACGGGGATTCTTGCACTCCTCTTGTTGATGAGGCTTGGATGCCTGCGGACATCACCTTCTCAACCATGAGGTCTATTAGGATCTCTTCGATGACTTTTTCTACTGCGCTAATTTTGTCTGACATGCACACTCGAGATATGATATCTTAGTTCGGCAAACACCACTCAATGTAACCGAATGGCTGGCGAGGTCTCAATAATCACTATGCGAAAGAAACTAATTCTCTGTGGGCTCGGATAATCATAATTGGAAAAAGTTTTCTCGATGCAACACTCGACGGGATAAATAGACAACGTCGTAATGAGATCTTCCAATGGGTAGGAATGCCTTAATCAATGTAATTCCATCTGTTATGACGTGGTCCCAATGGTCTAATGGCGAACATTCTGACAATAAATGTGTTTCTAGCCGTTCTGGAGCGTCATTCTAATGGTCTGGATGCATCCAACAGTCATATTTCTTCATGATGGCGAAGTGCCAATCTTTGTTGTTATGATATCCCGATGAAGTTCCAATTTTGCAAACCTTCTTTCTACAGAGTCCTCCCTGGAACTTTTCTAATTTTTCTTTCTTCTTACTGAGATTTATGGCTTTATTTCCTAAAATCCGAGTGTTACACATCAATATTACTCAATTTGATAAATGTCACATGTTCTCCTCAACTGTTGTAAGTGTCGCATGTCCCTTACAACTGTCGCAAGTGTCGCATGTTGTTCACAAGTGTCGCAAATGTCAAACAAAGCATATTGTCATAATGATGAAACCAAGGAGACACTTAGAATACCTTAGGCACCTGATTTGGAGGAAGATGGATGGTTAACTGAAGTCAAGAATCTCTTTGCATCTGAAAGGAGCTCTTAAACCAGGGTTTTAAAGGAGAGCGCTCCCCTACAATAGCCTTAGGAGCGCTGGCACTCCCCTACAAGGTGTTGGGGAGCGTTATAACACTAGATCACCCTTCTGAAGGAGCGCTACAAGCCTTTGAAGCGCTGGTGCTCCCCTTGAGCCTACTAGGGAGTGTTATAGCGCCCTGATGCCCCTTTTGAGGGAGCGCTGCCTAATCTGGGCAGTAGTTGGTCTGTTGAGGAGAATAAGGGGATGATCTTTCAAAGTTTGGAAAGCGGTTGCATTCAAATTCTTGGTTCAATCAGAAGATCCCTGATCTAAGGAGAGAATTCCTCAAGCTACCCTAAAGATACCTCAAGAGGTTAAGCCTTTCGTAACCTATATAAGCAGGCTCTATGATGGTGGAAAAGAGGAAGAATTGCAAGCATGAAACCTATGATCTCATAGGAAATACACAGTGAACTGGAGGAGAGTAATTAGTGAAGCTGCTATCATCCAGGTCGTGGATCTTTTGAGCAAGGGTTAGACAAAGGGGACTTGACGAAGTTGTCGCATTCGCATCCACGGTTGTAAGTTACTTATGTCATTGTTCTCATTAATATGACACGCTTGGCCTGTTCCTTTCTAGTTTGTGTATGATCTTACATGAACTTATCGTTGATAGATAGATCTGTTTTTAAGCTAATACCAATAGAGTAGGAAGTGGTCGTACTATTGTTTGTCTACATGGCTCATCGAGGAGTGAAATATTGGAGCTCAACTCAGAGCGTGCAAGGACAAATGACGGTAAAAGGTACTCCTATTCTCCTTCCTCCTCATGCATTAGTTTGTATAGATCTGAAAGGAAGTCAGTGTCCACGTTAAGTGTCTTCTGTCTTAACACTGAGTCACTGGTTTCCTTTTTCCATTATCGTTCTTATCTCCTCTTGGCATGGTAACTTCGCACTATGGATGGACTTTAATAGAGTTTGAGGGTAATAATTCTTCTCTTTCTAGGGTAGGTTCTCTACTCTCTTGTACATACAGGTGTTTCAAGTCTTCTTGTGTTCTTTCAACTTTGACGTCCAGATCTCTGGTCCTTAGTATTTTTGACTAGTCCTCTTGTTCTTCCAGTAAGTGCACTATTCTCCTAGCCATGAAATCTCTCAGTTCTTGCTTTTTCTATTTTAGATCCTCCTCTTCTTGTTTCCTTCATATCTGATCTTTCTCAATCCAGGTTTTTCCAAGAAAAATAGCAAATGGGGCACTGTTCTCAACAAACTTAATGATCTCAAATTCTTCTTCTGTCGAAGTTCCATGAGCACTCATAGATGGTTGGGTAAGTCTTCCACATAGGGTTATCAATTTTCCTCTAAATAATCCTATTCCTCCTAATGAAGGAACCATATTAGGATTTCCCAAAATTTCTCAAGTTCTTTCTATCATGATATTCATCTGGGTTTCCTCATCTATAACATAGTCTATGTCGAAGTCTCCTATTCTTGTTTCTATGCACTCATTCTCTTTTAAGATCTCTGATAAGTTGATATCTATGTGATCATTCAGGGTTTCTTTCATCTGTAATAATACAGTCTCTGATTCTTTCTAGGGTTTTATCATATCCTTAGTTTCTTGGGATTTATCATGGTTTTCTTGTCTCATATTCATCTTTTCAACTTTATCAATCATTCTAGGGAAATCCAAAACTTCATGTCTAGCATCCTTACAACAAAGGAAAATAGGACCTCTACCAGGGAATTCCTTAGCAAGATGTCCCGGTCTTCTGCAACTATAGCAAATAGTTAATCCTCTCTTTCTTTTAAATGACCCCCAACCTTTCCTATACTGTGCACTGGGATCACAATAACTAACCTACAAGAAATTATTTCTAGGTTCTTGCATCCATTCGTTAGTTCAAACATTCTTCTATGCATATGCATAACATATCTTTCACTATTCTTATTAGATCTATTCATATCAAATCTTCTTTCTTCTAGTTGTACCCTAGTTTCCAGACTAGGACCAAATCTATTAAACATACCTAGATACATTCTTTTGAAATAATTTTTTTTCACTTATCTTACCTTTATCAGAGTACAAAGCTTCAAGGTCTTACCTTTTCTCTTCATATCAGACTTCTCTTCTTAGTATAGAGCTTCGCAAGTCTAGTAGAATACTGCACACTAGGGCAACAGATCTATGCACAGAGCTTTCTCTTTTCTTCAGTTCCTAGCAATCACAGTTTCAGGTCCCGACAACATAACCATTTGTTTGCATAGGGGCAGACCCAGGGTTCAACGCTTCAACAATGCACCAACAAAACCCAAACTACCGGCCCTTTTAGCAACACCTACGAAACAGATGAAGTCTCACCCGAGGTAGAGGTAGGGTGGGTTGCAGGACTCAAGTGTCTACAACCAAGCTGGGACACAGATCTGTGGTTACAACACTAACAAAGAACTTAGCAGTTAACGTTCATTAGCATTTAGCCCTTATTCACAACACATATTGAAATCCTAATTACAGAACAACGCAACATTCAACAAGATCTAACACATCCAAGCACTTAGCACATAGAAACAGATTAGATCTAGCATTCATTCACATCACTATTCACTAAGCTATTATATCAGATGCATCTAACATATATCATTGCACTAAGCACACATCGCATCAATAACATAAAAACTATAATGCACAAAGAAACCACAACACAGGATATAAGTGTGGGGTTACGTCCACCAAATATTCTCTTTCTTTATTGTATTCTCTCAATCTTCTACAAGCACAGAGCCATAGGAACCCACTCCACATAAGACAAGAGATCTGTGCACACCTCGCCAGATGCTCCTTCCCTGAGCTAGGTTTTAGCACAAAGCCTTCTTATAAAAAAGCCTCTTACAATCACTTTCACTTAGCTCTGCAAGTTCTTAACACACAGTATGCACAAAGCCTCTAGCTCTGCACTAAGATGATTCTACTAGATCTCTTTTTTAGGGATCTCTTCTTGGTCTCTCTCACTTACATTGCCTAGCTTTCTATTTATACATTACAAAAGGGCCTAAACATGGGTAAACCCATGGGCCAACATCCCATACCTATTACATAAACCCGAGACCGAAAAATTCCCTAAGATGGGGCCGAGATCCTATGATCTCCACTTCGCCTTGCACTCTACCTTTGACCAGCCTGTCAAAGTCCCAAATTTGGTCAAACGTGACCAAGATTCTCCAAAAATTGGTTGAGGGACAACACGTAGTTTATGCAAAGAAGAAACCACTAAAGAACAACGCCTAGATTGGTTTATCCGATCACTCGTCTCTATCCTTTCCAAAGATGTGGCCTCCACCTTCCCCCAAATTGAAGAGGAAGCCATCAACAAGGATCAACAATATGACCTCATTTATGCTCAGTCAGGTTACTTATACACAATAATACCTGATGCCCCGAGACCCATACCGTTCAACCATGACAAACCTGGGATGTCTCATGCAGTGGATGGATTGACTGGTACCACAACACACCACAATCCATACATCCAACCAACACCTATGTACGGTACACCCCAATATCTATTGATGTATGGAGGACCCCCTTATTACCCTCCTCCCCCTTATCAACAACCATACCTTGTTGCCCTTCCTCCACCGATGAGTGGACCCTTGCCAACACCCATGATGCGCCCAATGTCTCATCCAAGTTCTGGCATCCCCTCTACCTCAGCTTATAACCTGGGCACTAGTAAAAGTGCTACACCTTCCTATGCACCCTACGGATCATTTCCACAAAATAATATGTATTTTCCATTTCTTGGTCCTCCACATCCAATTGCTACTCCACAAGGACAATCACACACTAGGGTTAACTTTGTTCAGCCCTCTCCCATTCAAAAATTTCAAAATTTTGAACAACTGAATATGGAAAATCCGACCCATCAGTCAAATAATTCCAAGAATAAAGGGAAAAACTGAAACAATAATAACCCACGACCAGGGGGAAATAACCCCCAACAAAACCAACTTGTTTTGGGCAACTAGAACCAGGGTAACCAGAACCCCCAAGGGGACAATAACAAAAAATGCCAAGGGAGGAACAACAACAACCTCCAGACAAACTTGCCTTATGCTCTTTGTGGTGAGCATGGTCATAATACTAACCATTGCCCCCAAATTTATGACTTCAAACAGATGAAATATTCCATGAATGCAGCACGTCCTCCAGCATCACCTACCTGTCAACACGCCCCACAACAATATTTTCAACAACCACCCCCGACTGTGTTTCAAAACCCTATTCCACACCAAGGTGTGATGAATACCCAATAGGAGATGCATCCTTCCCCACCACAGATGGGACAATATCAAAACCCTGGAAATTCGACGGATCGCAATATCCTCTGAACTAGAGAAGAGGAAATTCTTCTCCAAACGCGCAGTCGTCAATAAAGCGCACCCCCTGAATCTACTCCCACCACTACGAAAGCAGTTCTAGCTACAACCAGACAAACCTTGATGATTCCATGCCCTAAAACCAAACCCACCATTCATATCCCTTGCATCCCGTTACGATGGAATGCCAACAACCCTCAAGATAGGGTGGCACACAATTACAGTCTGGTCGATGACATAACGCAATATCCCACAACCATGTCGGTATTGGATGTTCCCAACCTGTCCAGCTCAATAGAAATCCTTACTATCCTCCTTGGGGGTAGTCAACCCAACTGATATTAGATTCATCACATTTGATCTAGATTGTGGGGAACCCCGTATCCCCACTTTGGTAGCTTTTCAGATACCAGTCAAGATTCAGAACATCATGGTTCATGGATGTATCATTGATGAAGGTGCATTCACATGCATCATGTAGAAAACAGTATGGCAGAAACTGGGATCCCCTAAGATAATACCATCCTCCATCACTTTGAGAGCTTATGATGGACGACCATCCTCTCCTGAAGGGATCTTTCAAAATGTCCCTGTTGAACTCGGGGGCAAAATGATCCTTATCAACATTGAGGTTATCGATGCCCCACTCAATTACAACATCTTGTTTGGATGTAGCTACATGTATACTATGAAGGCAGTGGCCTCTTCTGTATTTCAAACAATGATGTTCCCCCACAATGGGAAAATCATCACCATCAACCAAGTTTCACATTACGAGCCTAACCACTCCTCCAACATCGACAACATATTACCTCTTGTCCACACTAGTTCTGATGCATATACACTCATGGATATGGGCCTTGGAATTTTCAAAGACCCATCCTTACTGGGGGCATATCTTGGAGCACCACCGCTCATACATCCCTTCGCACAAGTGTGTGTCATATCTTCTAATGGAACTGAAACTGGGGATACCATTCCTCACACTAAGGCTTCTCCACCCCTCGATGTCCCACCATTTGAAGAAATTTTATCTCAGGAATTCCTGAAAACCCTACGACACCACTTATCCTTGATTTCACCCTTCCCCAAGGGAAAATCCCAGTTTGGGAAACCATCCCCCAATCCATTACTCAGATCCACTTCTTCTACCCCCCACCGAGAGTAAAAAATTTTTAGGTAGCCGCAACGCTTACCCTTCCCAACATGGTGATCACCATTCTGGTATGGTATCTACACCCACCCGTGATGGTTCCTCAACCATCCCTCCCTCCCCAATCCGAGGGAATCCTGATGCAGATTCTAGTACTAACTCCAACCACACCACCCCCACCTCCACTTTCCAGTACTTCTGTTATGGCTGGGGGCATACATAAGAAGAAAGATCCCACCATTCCACTTCCTCCCCGAGTTCAACCTCCTTGCACACTTTCTGAGAGAGAGGGACACCCGAATAATATATGTCCTTCCCTCCTTGAGTTACGCAATCTGATCCAACTCCCTCGAGCAACCACATCACTCGTCACTTCACCAAGAATACCTAGTACTAACATAGCTTCTTCGACTACATGCAATAAAGGGCTATGAACCAAATTCGCGTGTCCCATCTGTTTAGAGTATGACCACTACACTCATCATTGCCCTGCACTACCTGAGTTTCGATAGACGCTAACGATAGTACACCAAATAATTCAACAAGACTCCTCTCCACCCACATCACCAATATCCAATATGTCTCAACCTCGGTCAATGAATGGATGAGGTGCCCTTGCTCTCTTTGTAAATCACTTGATCATTTCACTTACCAGTGTCCTTTGATCATTGAATACAGGCATTGTCAAATGAAACTTATTCAAAATCCTCCAACCACCTCACTTCCTTTGATGCAAGTGATTCCCCCTATTCCTTTTCCAAATGCTTTTGACATAACCTCCCCTAAACCTGAGTCACTTCCCATCCCTCCATGGTTCATGGATAGTCTGTCTGAGGATTTTCCCCTAAATACTCCCAATTCTCAGGTTCATTTCCCCCAGGAAATGTTACCCCCGACCATAGTTTACAACCCACAGTATCTAGACATTTGGTTTATGTCAAGCCCACCATCGCACCATAGTTGAGATACCCCTTCTATGTCTTCATCACCAAAGGACACTCACACGGTGACAATCACCAATGTTACTTCCCCAGATCCCTTATATTCTTGCATTTTCCACTGTGACAAAGATATCCTGGAGGAACTAACTACCCTCCACTGCCCATGGAATGCACTCCATCATAGAGTGATTTTTCTCTCACAGGAAGCCTTTGATCCTCCTAGCCAAGCCTCCATATGTGCAATCAAAACCAAGGATTTTATTCCATCATGGCATATAGACTGGTTCAACAACCTTATCCTTGCCCCTAATGCTTTTGAAGAAGGAAACGTGGCCAATATTTTCCCCACTATCAAAATCGACATTTCCATCAAACCAAGAATCATAGAGGCAATCACCATTGGGGCCACATTCTCCCCTGAGGAACTCACGGATTACAAAGATCTCTTTCAAGAATACCGGGATATTTTTTCCTGGTCATATACATATATGCCCTACCTTGATCCTTTTATCATCGAACATCGCATTAACACATGGCCCGATGTCACCCCTTTATGTCAAAAACAACGACCAATTCATCCATCCAAATCTGTGGCTATCAAAGATGAAATTGACAAATTACGCATTACAGGGTTCATATACCCCATCGCATACACGTCATGGGTCTCCAACCCCATCCCCGCTAACAAAAAACATGGCACTATTTGCGTCTGCACTGACTTTCACAATATTAATCATGCTTGTCCAAAAGACAACTTCCCAATGCCTTTCATCGACCAAATTATTGATGACTATGCAGGCCACGAGGCCTTGTCCTTCATGGATGGGTTCTTCGACAACAATCAAATCCAGATCCATCTAGAAGATCAATACAAAACCACACTTACCACCCTGTGGAGTACTTTTGCTTATCGTGTCTTGCCTTTTGGACTCATAAATGTTGGTGCCACGTTCCAACGGGTTATGACTTATGTTTTTGATGAACTCGCTCACATTATCCTCGCTTAATTGGACGACCTCACTGCTCGTTCCAAGAAACAAACTCAACATCTAGATGACTTACGAGTCATTTTTCAACGATGTCGCCAGTACAATATCTGCTTGAACCTGCTCAAGTGTGTATTTTGCATCACCACTGGATGCCTCCTTGGGTTCATCGTCTCCCAACATGACATCATTATGGACCCCCTAAAGGTCCAAGCCATCACATAAATTCCACCACCTAGGAATTTGTGCCAACTGTAGTGCCTACAAGTCAAATCCAACTTTTTAAGACACTTTGTTCAAGATTACCCCACTCACGCACATGGCTTCCTTCGCTTACTGCGTCATGATATCCGATTTCGATGGGATGAACATGCCAAAACTGCTTTTGATGATTTAAAAGTAGAACTATCCAATGCCCCTTTGATTATTCCTCCTGACTATGATTACGATTACATCCTCTACTTATCGGCCTCAACCATCTCAGTAGCAAGAGTTCTTGTCTAACTAGGGTATGATGGCCGCAAGCATGTTATTTACTACATCAGTAAAAATCTTTCAGGACCACCCCTGAAATACAATCATGAAGAGAAACTCTCTCTTGCGGTTGTCCTTGCAGTCTAGATATTGCGTCATTACATCTTGCTTCACACTACCAAAGTCGTGGCAGATTCCAACCCGATGCAATACTTTCTTAGTCGATGACAAATTAATGGTAAATTTTCCCAGTGGATCGTCATCCTTCAGGAATATGACCTAGAGTTTTCAACTCCCAAAATTAATAAATCACTTTTTCTCACCGAGCTCATCATGGAGTTTCCATCAGACGCTACAAGTTCACCCATCAACATGGATTTTCCTGATGAACACCTCTTCTACATCCCTTCGGATGACCTCTGGTATGGCGACCTTCTTGTCTAACTTCAGACACAGAATTTTGGGTCTCATATCTCTTGAGATTATTGCCAAAGCCTTCACCATCAATCCCCTTGGTACCTCCTCATCGGTGACGTTTTGTATCAACGTGGGGTCGACACCATACTCCATCGATGTTTTACCATCGATGAAACATACATAGTCTTGAATGATTACCATAGCGGTGCCTGCGGTGGCCACCTCTCAAGTATGTCCACCTCCCAAAAAATCATTCGAGCTACATACTACTGGCCCACATTGTTTCATGAATGCATCCACGCTGGCAAGCGATGTGACAAATGCTAGTTATGCAAAAAAAGCACAAGCGCCACCCGCTCTTCTACATCCAGTCATCACTGCCAGTCCCTTCTGCAAATGGGGCATAGACTTCATGACTTGCAATCCTCCCTCTAGTAATGGAAACAATTTAATCGTCGTAGCAGTAGATTACTTTACCAAATGGGCCGAAGCCATGACTACATTCAACAATACTGTTGACACAACAACGCATTTTTTCTTCGACCACGTAATTTCCCGTTTCGGATTCCCACTACAGTTAGTCTCCGATCATGGTAAACACTTTGAGAATGAGATCTTCATCGAAATCTCCTCAAAGTTAGGCTTCTCCCATGAGTTTTCCTCCCCATACTACCCTTAGTCCAATATATAGGTCGAGGTTGTTAACAAATTCGTCAAAACTATGTTGCAATGCACTGTCAACAAACATAAGACGAATTGGAATCATATGTTGTTTTCAACATTATGGGATTATCGCATGGCAGTCAAAACTACCACTAGTTTTACACCATTTAATATCATCCATGGGATTGAGGCCACCCTCCCCATTGAGTGTGAAATTCCCATGTTGTGCACCGCCATCGAGCTATTACCTGACACTGCTCCAATGGAGTAGTGCTTGCTGAACTTAGAATCGATGGATGTAGATCGTCAGTCTTCATTACAGAACAATGAGGCAACTAAAAAATGGTCTAAATCCACCTTTTACCACCATGTCAACCTTCACTCATTTGACGAAGGAGATCTTGTCCTAACCTATGATATCGCTCACGATACTCTCATCCACGGGAAATTCAAGTCATTATGGCATGGACCCTACATCTTGCAACACTGCCTCACTAAAGGCGCATACATATTGGCCTCTCCGAAGGCTACCCTCTCAAAGATCCCATCAATAGGCTGTACTTAAAGAAGTTTTACACCTGAGTGTAGTCATCTTACACTAGGAATTTTCTTCGTACACATTTGTAGAGTTTTTAGTCTTCTTTTTTTTGCCTCCACTCCTTATATCTGATCTACCATTCATGTTTTTGACAGATGTCTCCTCCATCGGCCTACCACATTGGTTATGCTGACGGAGCTAGCCACTGGATGCAGAATCTCGGTTGGGCCCTCTACAGCCCCTCACATGAACTCCTCCACTCCAACGACATATGTTTGGGCTCAACAAACAACAACCAAGAATAATTAAGAGCTGTCATTAGCCTCCTCACCGAGGCCAATCACCACCACATTCATCACCTTAGCATCTTATTAGATTCCCAACTTGTCATCTGACAACTCAACAATGTGTACTGTGTCCGTGATCCTCTCTTGTTTTGCAAATACCTGTAAGTTAGACTCTTATCTCACAATTTTGATTCAATTACATTTACACATATTCCAAGACAATTTAATCAAATAGTAGATAACATGGCTAACCTAGTATTAGATTTGCATTTATCACATCAAGACATCATCACACATACATAAATCATCAAAATTCTATCACAACATA
>JASDQU010739233.1:18123-44484 GCA_032191745.1 Picea mariana | reverse complement strand
ATGTTTCATAAATGTTTACAAAGTAGTACAACATGTACATTGCTTGTAGGAAAGTGAGCCCCCCTCAACCCTATAGGTACAAAATGGGTGTCACCCTACCCTATACAAAATGGGCTCAGAGGCCTATATATAATTACAAAAATATACAACATAGCACTCATGGTTCCCCCATAGTGCCACCACTAGGTCTTCTATTTATAGGAGGTGCCCCACCAGCTGGGGGCCCTCCAGGTCTAAGGGGCAGTCACCTAGTCATTGCTTCCCTTGCTACAACTGCTCTGTGGATCATGGTCTGAAAATCTTCCGTAATACCCACACACTACTCTGGGACTCTCTCATCTTGAATATGGGGCCACATACCCTCTGGCACACCCGAGAGTACCACCTCCAACTGATGTCGCAAATCATCTAAACCCCCATCGGCCTCTACCTGAGGCGCATGCGATGGAACTGCACCTGGATCATCAAATATGCACCTCTGAATGGATCTCGCCTCATCTTATGGACTCACACCAACCTCATCCCTCCGATGTCTCTCTCCCACCCGCGGCTCTACTCGCGATAGTCTCACAGGCCCTTGTCGAGCCGGCTCTCCAACCACCTCTACCTCTCGGCCTCGCAGACCCACATATGCACACATAAAAACAAATATAGAATCAACATCCATCCATATATATAAACATATGCTACACTATCAAAATCACAAAACATAAGTACACCAACATACCTCTCTAGTCCCAATCCTCTCTAGGAGGCAAAACCATATCTGGGTCGTGTTGGAAGTGCATCCCACCATATGGGAACCACAGTATAATCTGTGGCATATGGCGCCACACATGCACCAATGTGGCTGTAAAATAGTTGCCACCATCTCCCCCTCCATGACGTACCAAAATCTATGCCCACTGCATCAATCGAGGCTCCCATGGCCCGGTATTCGACAACAACACTCTAGGGCACAACATGGGCATCGTCTCCAAAAACTGCCACCAAGATCAATCCAAAGGAAGAATCACTGGATTCAGTGGTTCGACACCGATGAATCTTCCCCATCATCTTGGCATGCAAAATCAAGCCCCAAGTGAAAAAATCCCCATCCAGGATTCTCTGCACAATCCTCAGCTGACCACCACTGATCCGCTGAGTAGCTAAGGATCTGTAGATCCTCACAATCATCGCTGCAATGCATTGATGAAAAAGTGCATCCATCGCCTCAATCTAGACCAACGAACCAGACATCAGGTTCAACCCCGAGCAATAATCACACACTAGGTCTATTAGCCTAACATCCCTTGGCAGCTGGGGGTCAGCTGGCAGGGCCATTCCCCCAAAGGGGAGCCCTGTCAAAAAGTACACATCCTCAACAACTGAAAATGTTAGCTGTTGACCCTGCACAATGAAACACTACAGATCAATGCTCCACATCGATAATAGATACTGAAGTAGGTACTCCTATGACCGTATCAAGGGGTAGTCGAAGAACTTGAGCATCCCAAAGGCTGCCAAAAGTCTCTAAATGCTCAACTCCTCTCTTACTGCCTCCCGGAGGTGCTCATAGTCTCTTTTCCTCTAGTGAATTGGCATGATCAACTGGTCACCTGCATTCACCCAGAAAAAACTTGATCAACAATCATCATTCATTATAAAAATATTCAAAAAATACAAGTTTTTCAAACCCCCCAGCTTTGCCTCAAGTGCGCAGCTGTCACCCCCACAGGTGGGCACATATGTGCGCCTATTCTTCGCATAGCTGCGCATCAATGTGTAGCTGTTGGAGAAACAAATGTTCATCCATGCACATCTGTCACACCCACAGGTGCACACTCATGCGCACCTGTTATCCCCACAGTTGCATAGTGGTGCACAATTGTATGAGAAACAACGACGCACAGTGCGCCACTGTATTTCAAATAGGAACACACCACATGCGCATCTGTTTTTCCCACCCATGCACCCCCATGCGTGGCTATATTCAGCACAACCACACATCATGCATGGGAGAGGGAATTATACCTGCACATCTTAGCGCGAGTATCCTTCCTTCTTCCATGCATTGGTGGGACCTCCCCTACAAAAACCCCTAGTACGACCATCCGTACGACCCTACCCAGAAAATAGAACCTATCTACTATGTAGGAGGATGAGACCACTAATCTGGATCTCGCAACTCCTGGATCAGTTAGCTTGAACTCGCGTAATCCCCAAATCTCCTCTAAATCCTCTCGTCAATTCACTATGGAAGCAGGTATAATTAGGTGGCATTATGGGCCCCACAACCATATATAGTCCCTTTTTCCAAACTTCCTCACTCAGTTATAGGAGCTCTGAGTCTCTATTTTTAGATCCATCTTTAGCCATAGGATTAGGTTCCCGCCACCTACACAGTGACATTCCCCGGGTCACCATCTGCACTCGGCCCCCGGGGGAACATTTTTCTCACATCAAGTCCAGGTACACATGCTCGTGTTCAAAATTATCAAATAACTGTTATATGATCTTTATCTTCAGATATTGTTCACGTCGGGTATTCGATTTTCATGTGTGCAAGTACTTGGTCATCACAACGCAACACAACCCCTTCAGGTATATACTCGACACTGGTATGTAATCATTCCCTCTGAGTATCAACTGCATCTCCCAGTCATATCCTCTGACATTTTCCTTTAGGGTCCCCACATCCAACTCTGTAGTACTATCACCTCCACTGCATTTTAGTAATGTCACCTAGTAGCACTCTCCCCCACATGAGTTGTCCCATTCATAGTCCCCTATTGCACTTTGACACTCATGCTTATTTCACCCCCTAGGGATGGGCGTCCCAATAATGTTACACATTTATGAGAATTAGCCACATACCCCTTCTCATCATTATGCTATCTTTCCCAATGGACTCCCAGGTTACAATTTTTGACTACGCCTCCACAATATCATAAAACCTCCATTTCATCCACAATTAGTTTTCCCATCTGCAAAATTTGTTCCATTCATTTACCTCATACAGAAAACCACCAATGGGCCCCCCACCCTCCACCAGATATTCATGCAACTTGTGCCCTCACCGGCCAATCCATCTTGCACTAGGGCACCTGTTTCTATATCTGTACACTCATCCCAAATTATTCTTTATTTATTTGGCAATTGTAAAAAGCCTTTATTTCTAGCATTTACTTATCTTTTTGTCATCACCCTTGATGACCTTATTTTTCTGTCAAAGAAACCCATGTCACCCCTGTTTGGGGAATTTACTATCCTCTACTCATATTGACATTGTTCATAAACCCCGAGTTTACCATAGTTCATGTACCCCTGATCTTTGAGTTTTTCCAGTTTGTCAAGCCTCTGGCACAATTTAACCCCATGTCAAGTCATCCCCTTGACGTTAGATATAGTTTCATGGTTTTTGTCAATCACCCTTCAAACATACCCCCAACCAAGGGCAGTCTTGAGTCTCACCACATCTTGACTTCGTTCATGTTCCTTATCAGTTCATGATCTTACCTAGTGGATTTCATGAATCCCTTTGCTTATTATAGTCGCGTCTCCCTTTCTGTCGACATCAACACAGTTTCCAGAAGGGTGACAATATCTTGACTCTAATTACCTTTACAATGAGGAGTCTCGGATGACACAAAGAGAACCATCATTTCTCTCTGATGTCGTTGACCCCCATAACATTCAACTTCAACAAAATCTCATGTTATGGTGGGTCTTACTATGCAACTATTGCAGTTGTTTCATACTAGCCGAAGACCTCTAAATATTGTTAGGCCATCAATTCCTACGTGTCATTGACACTTCTTCTAGGTTTCCTTGACTCTTTTCAGAATATGTTCACCATCATAATTTTCATCTACTGTTATCAAACCACCCCGGAGGGCGCTTTCGTTATCTACATCAGCATAAAACTTCAATTATTGTCTTACATTTTTGAGTTACATGACATGAGCTTGGGGCATGCCTGCCTTGTTTGTATACACGTTTTATTTTCCTACCTAGAAAAAGGTTTGGTCCCACAGTTTCCCCTCTCCCTCCAATGGATCACTCTTACAGTTCCTATCAACACTCTTCATTACAATGGTACTCTTAGTAGAAGAAAAATTGATTTATTTTGGCTATACGTATGCTCCTAACCTCACACATCAGGGGGCTTCTGTTGTCCTTGAAAATTCATCCGCAACATTGCATGAAAATGGTTACAAGATTACAACATATCCAAACACCTATTAGTTCACCCGCATCACCAAAAATTCATTTCCAAGGGGCAAAAACTATACAACTGGTCAAAAAATTGACATGCGCTAAAACACTAAAGGAAGCACATGCATAGTGTGAGGGCCAAAGAAGCCCGTAGAGCACACAATGCACCATATGCATGACTGTGTATGAGAAAAGCCTTGCACTCCTATGAACGACACATTTATGGTTATTTTTGACCCCTCACCCAATTCTGAACCAACTCCCAACTTGATTTGACCCTCAAATCAGAGATGAATCTGAATGGGGGGCTGGTCAAATACCTAAGTGTGTCGTAAAGGGCCCCTTGTCCACACTAAGAACTGGTTGAATATTGCCTCAAAGACATGCTATAAAAGGAGGCGATGGGTGCACTAAGAATTTAATAATCTCATAGTATTGTTATGCCGCCTCTATCCTCCCTCAAGAAACCTCTTTTCTTCATGGAGCATTCTAGCAACATCTCAATAAGCTATTCACCTCACCTCTTGAGGGAATAGGCTTGGATTTCTTCACCATTTTCTTTCTAGTTTATCATTGTAAGAAGAGCTCTCAAATAGGGGACTCAAGAGCCCTCCCAAGGAGGAAGAGGGGATCCATAAGTCCTCCTTTCTCTATGGTGTTTGACAACTAATATAGTTATCCATTGGTGGCATAATCATTTGTCATTTGGTTGATTGATTTTGGTTCAAAGTTTCCTATGCATTTTAGTTTTATTTCCTTAGTTATTTCTTTAGTTGTTTCTAGTTTAGTTGTTTGTTTATTTCACGTGCTTGGATTGTTTAATTCATACACTAACCTCTGTCTTGTCTAGCAATCCCAACTAGACTTGTAAGTGCCCTTGTTTTGCTCACCCAAGTGACGAAACAAACACAACACTTAACAACCTTTATTTTTCTTTGCATTTGAGTTTCTTGGCTTGAACCTTGACTTGGAAGTGTCTTCTTTGGAATACATGTTTTTTCCCTTGATAGTCGTGTACATATGCAAGATTTTAGTTATTAGGGCACATACATAAGCCTCTTTTTCCTAAACAATCATGTACAATATTTTCTGAGTTTGCTTGAATGATTTTGGTGTTTGTTGGGTGAGTTTTGTTGGTTTCTTAGACTTCTTGGGTCCTTGTCTTGACTGTTGAGTGCCTACAGAGTGATGGACTAATAGTAAAATGAACACACAAGTTACTTGAGTAAGTGGATATGGTCTAGTTGTAAAATGAGCACAAAAGTTATTTGAGTAAGTGGAGATGCTTAATAGTAGTTTTATAAGTTCCCATGGATAATTGTCGTTCTCACTTTTGTATTATTAAATTTTGCAATGGTTTAGTTACAAATTTATATAATATATATTTATGGATCATTATATATAATGATGGTTACTTTCTATTATTATTGAGATCAAAATTGGTGTATATATATTATATTAATAATAATAATTTATTTTTAAGGTCATGGCCAAGCAAGATACCAAATTAGTGTATGGAACATTTTTGTTTGTGGGACAAGAGACCCCCTCCTCCCAATAATCTGTCTACTAAAATCTACTGTGGTATATCATATTATATTTTATATTTAAATGTATAATTTCATTATTTATAATTGTAAATATATTTTTATCGTATGTATAGTAATTAGACTTACATGAGTCAATTATATATATATAATATTTAAATTGTAATTTAATTATTTATTATTTTAATTACATTTTTATTGTAATGAAAAGTAATTTGACATATAGATATTTTAGTGGAAAATGTGTCAAGATTTTTAATATCGATGATGTTGATGATGATGATTAACATCCACTTATACCAATTGGCCTATCATACCTTAAGAAGGTAAGAGATTACTTCGATTACTTTAAAATTTTATTTCTATGCTCAAAAAACATTGAGAGAAGCATTCCAAGATCACCATAGTTTTGATGACTTAGGAGGTTAGGAAGGTCTATATTGGGGAAAATATTTTTAAATTGGGATATAATATGTGTATATGAAGGGAAATCTAAGAGGGATTGCTTTTCATCTTCTACCCTCTTAGTGGCACAAAGATGACATATTCTTTCATCCTATGGTGTTTTGGGAGTTGTCCAACACCCAATTTCACTATGTAGCTCGTGAGAGTTTCTTCTTATTTTAGAAATGTTGATTTTTTTCTTTTCACTTCTCAAAATTAAGAGGTAATTTTGATATTCTAAATTAGGGTTGACCACCTCCTTGTAGTATCTTAATTTCCTTTTATCCACTAATTCTTTATCACACCATGTATTCTCCTTAAATTTAGAAGTGATAATATTTGTAATATTATTGATATTGTGCATGATGGATTCTTCTTGTATTCTCCAATGATTTAACCAAGATTTGCATCTTCATGCCATCTACTCTGTGCATAGCACTTCCTTTTGGTTTACCAGGAGGACAAATAGTTTGAGAGTTTTGTTGGAAACCTTTGAGATTAGAACCTCGGTCAGCCCAAGCGTCCAACAAATGGTTCTGTTGCCAACTGGAATTGCAAAAAATTGATTGGAAGGGATTTGTTGAAGAAAAGCATGGAGAATGAAAACATAGAAGGGAACGTTGAGACCATGGAATCCAATGAAGGCAGAGATTGAAATATGGTTAAAGACAAAGGAACTTGAGTTTGTGCAGAAAGAAAACAAAAACCCTAAATATACACCACACAAATATCTTGATAAATATGTCTTTAGCGACTTGGATGAAGTATTTTTCTGCGAACTCCCCCATCGGTTGCAGGAGTGTTTATTGAGGTTGAAGGAAAACCACCGTACAAATCGGATAAGACAACTAGAGTGGCATCATGTGGAGATCACACAGTTACAACAAGTCAATAATAAATTTACATGCACAATAGATTTTTGGTTAGACAATATTATTGCAGGATTTATCACTGAATTCACAGTTGATACTGCAAATTCGTACACTGCTGCAGAGCAGGATTTTCTAAAGGGACCTAGAGGTAGGTACATAAGATCACTTTATACTTCTATCAAGATTTTATTGTATGGCAAAGGTGTGATGACCATGGAATCAAATAACTAAACTTTCCTGTGCACATGGATGAAGGGGGGAAGCACTGACATGAGTATGATATATGGATAGGGAGATGGATAATTGGAAGAAGAAGGAGGCCATGGACCCAATCATGATGGACGAGGACCAGAAAAAGAAGATAACTAAAAAATATGGAAAGATGTGTAGCGATAGACCTTACCAATATAAGATGACTAACAAAAATAGGGCCATAGCTGACAGAGAGGGCTTGACGAGGGATGAAGAAGAGGTAGAGGGTCTCCAGGCTATGGAGAAAATTGAGAAAATCATGTACACAACATATTAAAGGAAAATAAGAGGTCCAGGGTAAGGAACGTAAGGTAGAACTTCATTCCATATCAGAGTTAGTGTGGAACCTACAACCCCATTGCGACTAATACACCTGAAGGAACACCAACTTTTATACAACCAACTTTTAGTAGAAGAGGCGCAGTAGGTCAGGGGTCCAATATAGGACAACCAACCAGAGGTACAAGTTCAAGAAGTAACAATCAACTATCTACACCGCACAGAGGAAGTAGTTCAACACAGTTTAAAATGGTAGGAGTAGATTCCACTATTAGATTACCAAAGTTTTGGGGCGATGCATCGAAGGACCCCGAAAAACATTTATTTATCATTGAAAATATATGTGAATAAAAGAAGGTCACATAAAAGGATACAAAAGTTGCATAGTTATCTATCACACTTACATACCGTGCACTAGACTGGTACATGAGCCTTGATGTAAATAATCCACAAGGAGCACCAAAGACTGTCATAGAGGTGAAAACGTTGTTGGTAAATTATTTTTAGAAGCCAAGATGACAAAAACAATACATGAAAGAAATGATTGATCTTAGGAAAACACTAGGTGAGTCTTTCTGGGAGATTGATCAAAGGTTCAAACATCTAAAAGGTAAATTGAAGTACTCTATTATTGGCATGCAACATAAACATTTATTTGTGAACTCACTATTACCACCCTTGAAGTATCCTTTGAGACAACAAAAGTTTCAGACTCAAGGAGAGGTGCTGCAAGCATCCCTACAGCTGGAAGAAAACCAATATCAATAGACAGATCCAACAATAGAAGAGTCAAAAGAGGATCTGAAGAGTCTGACATTTTAGTTGAACCAAAATAAGGGGAAAGATAAGAGACAATTTGTTTGGTGTACGTTATGCAAGATAGAAGGACACCACAAGAATGAATTTCCAAAATTTGCGTAGTACTTGGCAACAAGGGTTCCAAACCCCTTGCGAACATGAGGACCATGGTGTGAAATTTGTAAGACACAAGGGCATGATCCATATCATTGTCCAGTGATGAAAAAGTATAAAATAGTTCCAACGAGTTCTTACTGCAAGTTTTGAAAATTAGTGGGTCATGATGACAAGAACTGTAGAAGGTTGGAATTGATGAGAGAGAGAACTTCAGACACCTACAGGGTGCACTCAAAGATGATGACAGGCCAAGCTGCACCATAATTTAATAATGTGCAACCATAATTTAATATCGCACAACCGTAGTATAAAAATGCATAAACATAGTATAATCCCACACAGTATAACCAGATACCCTAATACAATGCATCGTGAGGAGATAGAGGTGGATTCATAGGTGGAGGCCGAGGAGGATTTGGACGGGGTAGAGGGCCAGTAGTCTGCCACAAGGGTCAAAAAATAGGAAACTATGCAAGAGACTGCCCACTTCCACTTGCGAAATGTATGTATTGTCGCACAATAGACCACGACACAGAAGACTACCCAACACTATTGGGAAAAATTGACGAAAAAAGGAACCAGAACAATTAGAATGTTCAGTGGATTTTTGCAGAAGCTAGGGATGACAGGAAGAATATCAACATAGTTAGTCGAGGAGGAGACAATATGGGAGATGATGTAGAAAAGAAAGATATAGATCAACACCAGTGGGTCAAGAAGAACATTGAGCCACATAAGAATTTTGATGCACGGAAAGAAAATGAGACGTTTAAGGAATCTAGATAGGATATTATAAAAGAGAACATTGCATCTACATCAATTGTGTAGTAAACTCAGGATCCACTAATGTATGAGATTCCACCTTCAATGGATCACACTAGCAAAGGAAAACCTTCAGAGCAAGTAACATAAAGACATTTTTGGAATCCTATATCCAGTTATTGAATGATCCATCATCCATTAAGGTATTATAGAACTTGCTAGAAATATGCGATACAAAGGTACAGGAGAAGTTAGAACAAAATATAGTTAATCATCTCCATACCAGAAGAAGAACAAGTAGGGAATTCAGGTTAAATTCCAACATTGGGGACTTCAATATGGGAGATATCATACTTTATTTAGGCTCTGAAGTGAATGTGTTACCGAAGAAGACATGGAAGTGTATGGGGGAACCCACATTAGGATATTCACCAGTCTAGTTGAAACTGGAAAATCAACATAAAGTTTTACCAATTGAAAGGATTAAAGGTGTGACAATAGACTTGGATGGAGTGTGCACTGTGAAATATTTCGAAGTTATAGAAATGGTGGATGGAACAAAACCCTACTCAACATTACTAGGACTAGAATGGGCATTTGATAACCAGGCTATGATCAAACTGAAGACACAAAAAATGGCTTTTGAATCAAGCGAATACAGAGTGATTACACCATTGGATCCTTCTGAAGAAGGAATGTTTGTAGAGGTGACATGTTTGGACTTGGAAGAAATAAATTAGTTATATAGGACTACCGTGCGAGAAGAAGATTATGTCAACCCAACTGCAGATGGGGTACTAAGCTGGAGAAGAATTACATTGTGTGATTTAGACTCAGATATAGGTCTGCAAAAATGGCAACACAGACTACATGAAGTCTCCACAAGGAGGTGTGCAAGAATCAATTGCGCAGTAAGGTGGGTCATTACAAGGGTAAGGGAACCTCCCACTTTTCATGGTTTGAACAACCTAGAAGAATTATTGACAAATTATGAGGAAGAAGTTTTGGAAAATCATAGGTTTTTAGCCATGGATATCACACTCAACGAAACACCTACGATATGGTGGGGCTCGCATAAGGAAACAATTCAAGGATGGTATCAGTGTAAAAGGTTACTATGCATTAGATTTTGCATAGAACAAGGGGAATAATACATTGCATAGATATGATGGGCGAGGGAGACCAACTGAGCATATAGAGAAAAGAAGGACACAATGGAGGTTGACACCACTAGAAGAATGGCCTCATTACTTTATTCATACATTGGAAGGGATACGAGGGAACTGGTACATAGATCAGGAATTGTGCAGAGGCACTACATAATGGACAATATTACAACATAATTTTGTGGTTTCTTTCTCATTTGAGCATGAGAACCCCAATATTGATTCAACCTTGAAACTAATGCAGGGAATGATATTTTTTGAGGAACATGAGGTGGAAATTATAACATAATATCAACAACAAAAGAAACAAACAATTAAGGACTTACTCTCATGTTATCATGTCGCAGAGAAAGCACTAGATGAAGATGATCCACAAAAAATTCAGATAGCATAGATTGAAGGTGAGAGAGAGATGGAAGGTCCATATTTGGAGTCAGAGGCATTTGATGCACCAATTAAGGTCAAGAAAGTCAACATTGGGATGAAACAAAACCCTAAAATGGCTAGCATTAGAGACTATTGGGATGAACAGACACTAGAAAGGATAACAAAATTGCTGCGCGAATATAGTAACTTGTTTCCAACAACCTTTATAGAGATGAAAGGAATAGTAGGTGAGCTAGGTGAGATGAAGATACCCTTAAAACCATATTCTAGACCTATTAGACAAATACCTTACATGTTTAATCCAACGTATAAGAAAAAAGTGAAAGAAAAACTTGATTTCATGCTAGAAGCTGGTATCATAGAGCCAGTGGAAGAATCTGAATGGATCAATTCCATGGTAGTCCAGGAAAAGAAACAAGGGGGAATAATAATTTTTGTAGATTTGAGGAAATTGAATGATGCTTTCTTACATGATCCCTTCCCTACCCCTTTTACAGATGAGGTCTTAGAAAATGTGGGAGGCCAGGAAGCATATTCATTCACAAATGGATTCTCAGGTAATCATCATATTAAAATATCTCTAGAGGATAGGCATAAGACTACATTTTCTACAAAACGAGGATCCTATCAGTATATAGTTATGCCCTTTGGATTGAAGAATGCACCAACTATATTTTCAAGGGTTGTAACATCCCCGAACATCCATGCTGGGCCACACTATGCCAGAGAACTCTTTTTTTCTCTCAATTGAACATATTGTAACATACCCAGTATCCATCTGAGCTATGCTGCATAAATTTTTTGAAATGCATGAAATTAAAATATATGCACACATAAATCTCGCAGAAACATATATATAAAACGTAAACAACCAAATACACCTGTAAATGCATAGATTCACACTAAAATAACAATAAACATATACATGAAACATATACAATAAATACCCATAAAAATAAACACAGTTATAATCGCACATATGATAACCCATAAAAATAAGCACGTAAATAATAATGCAACATGTAAATTTATCACACAATTGGTACTTATCTTGGTAAGAATGTCACCAACTACATGCAGACCTTCCACGAACCTCTCAGCCTTAGACCACACTGTTCATCACTCTCAACAGTGAGTCACCCCCAAGCTGGGAGTAAAATCCACCCGGGTAAAGGAATTCCTAACCAGGCTTAAGGCTAATAGACAATAGGAAAAACTTCGTCTCAGGTGCCAAATCAAAGTAACAACCTACAATCCCTCATTCCCCACATACCTGTCCCACCCAGGAATTGTTCTCCTTCTCTTCTCAAGAGTCCTTCGACTGCCCCACTTCCTTTCCAGGATTCAACAACAGGCCGGACAAGAAGTCTCATAGCACTGTAGCTGCAGTTCAACACCTTCAGGAAATCAATCCCCAAGAATTATCTAACCCAGAGAATTTCTCATGGACTTGACAACCCGCCTCTTCAATATCCCACAGGCCTGACAACCCACTTCTTCAGTCCAGCTCCCAAGCTAACTAGATACACCGACACAAAATAGCTATGGATACAAGTTCAAGTACGGTCATGAAGATACAAAAGATAGCTCAATGGGTGTGTGCATGCTCATGGATGATTGACTGGATGACTAAATGATGGAAGGAATGATGGGAAGAATGATGGAAAATATGGGAAAATGAACTAAGTCCCAACAATATGTATGCATGTCCCCAACTTGACACTTGTCATGTTGGGAGCTACTTTGGCCTACTTGTCCCCAAATTTAGAACTTAGGATAAAATAATTATCCATACTTTATGATTTAAGAAATATTAATATAATATTGCTTTTTGGCTTAAGCTCCCTAGCTTAGCCCCTTTTCCTTAACTTTTAGGCCCCTCCCTTTCCCCTAACTAGTGGAGTTTAGTCCCCCATCTCTTTTATCGTGGTTGGTCTGCGTGAATTGATGTATTTTATATTAATCATGAGACATATACAAAAATAGGAGCATTGGCCTTTAACATCTAGGCTCTCAGGCATAATCAAAACATAAGTATCCTAGCTTATAATATCTGGCTCACCATCCTATAAAATGCAACATATACATGAAAGGCTATCTGGCCTCAATATCACACACACTTGTGTTGCTGCGTGCAGTATCCTAGATTGTGAAAACTTCCTCATTTTACTATGTAGTACATGCACGCACTATGCCATGAAATGTGTATACAAAATGATATCAAAACAACTCACTAAATTAAGTACATTTTCATTCACATTGCAATTGGGTTCGGCCTAGGGATATTACAATCCCCTCCCCTTATTTATGCACTGTCCTCAGTGCATCATGTACCCATATACAACAAAATTTCAAAAATCCTAAAAAATATACGGGTATTCTGCCTGCATTGCATCCTCATGCTCCCAAGTAGCGTCCATAGGACCGTACTAGGTCCATTGAACCTTTACAAGCCCTATGGCTTGATTCCAGAGCTGTTTGATTTTTCGGTCCAGAATCTGTATCAGATGCACTTGGAAAATGCCTTCTTGCTCCACCTGATTCACATTCCAATCAATAACATGATTAGCATCATGTATATATTTATTTAGCAATGATACATGGAATACATTATGAATAGACATAGATGCAGGCAATGCAATCATATAAGCAACTGGCCCAATCCTCTCTAGGATTTCAAATGGCCCACAATAGCGAGCTGCCAATTTTGAATAGTTTCCCAACTTCAAGGAACTTCTGTTGGCCTTCACTTTCAAGAATACATGATCACCCACTTTAAATTCCTTGTGAGTTTTTCCCTTATCAACATAGATTTTATGTCTGTCTTGGGTTGCCTTTAAATTTTGTTTTATTTTTATCATTTTCTCCTCCATTTCCTTGAGAAAATATGGCCCAACCACTACTTTGTTTGTTGGGTTATCCCAACTTACTGGTGTGTTTCACTTTCTTCCATAAAGTGCCTCAAGTGGGCTCATCTTTAGAGATGCTTGGTACCCATTGTTATAAGAAAACTCTACCAAGTGTATGTAGTCTTCCCATTTTGATGGTTTATCCATCACATACATCCTCAACATATCTTCAATCACTTGATTCACCCTCTCTGTTTGCCCATATGATTCTGGATGATAAGATGTACTAAAATTACTAAGAATTTGGTACATAAATTCTTCCCCTGTACATGAGAATTTCATCATTATCTAGCTTATATTCCTCAATTTTTTGCTACAAAATACCTTGCTGTAATTTTGCCACTAATTCCTTGTATTGCAAATCTGATTTGGAAGCCTCTGTAATTCTGTCTTTCAAATATTATTGGTACATGCTAATGAATGTAGCATGCAATTCATGTACTCTTCCGCTGAGTGCATCAACCACTTTGTTCTCTTTCCCCTTGATATGATTTATATCAAAGTCATATTCACTTAGAAATTCCAACCATCTTCTTTGCCTAACATTTAGAGTTAGCTGTTCAAATAAATATTTTAGACCATTATGCTCTGTTCTTATCTCAAACCTCCTTCCCATGAGATAATGTCTCCATTTCCTCAAGGCATGCACTATGGCTGCCAACTCCAAATCGTGAGTGGCATAGTGTCTTTCATGCTCTTTCAACTTCCTTGATTCATAACATATAACAAACCCATTTTGATTGAGGAATCCACCAAGTCCCTCTTTACATGCATCTGTGCATACAATGAAGTCTTCATTTGGGTCTGCAATCCTTAGTATTGGAGCACTTGTTAATAATTGTTTCAAGTGTTGGAAACTCTTTTCACAATCCAATGTCCACTGAAACTTCACACCCTTCTTTTGTAAGGAAGTGATTGGGTGAGAAATCTTTGAGAATCCTTCAATAAATCTCCTATAGTAGCTTGCAAGTCCCATGAATGATCTTACTTCTGTCACATTCTTTGGTGCTGATCATTCTCTAATGGATTCTATCTTCTCAGGATCCACTACTATCCCATCCTTTGAAATGATATGCCCCAAATAATGAATTTGCTTTTGATAAAATGAGCACTTTCTCAACTTGGCATACAATTGATGCTCCCTTAATACTTGCAACACCATCCTCAAATGATGTTCATTCTCTTCTTTTGACTTGGAATATATAAGAATGTCATCCAAAAAGACAATGACAAACTTGTCTAAATATTCTCGAAAAACACCATTCATTAAGCAAATGAAAACAATTGGTGCATTTGTTAACCCAAGTGGCACCACTGTGAACTCATAATTACCATACCTTTTCCTGAAGGTGGTCTTGCTAATATCTCCCTCTTTAATCCTTACCTAATGGTATCCTGACCTAAGATCTATCTTTGAAAAGATCTCTGCAACCTTAATTGATAAAAAATATCATCAATCCTTGGCAGAGGATACTTGTTCTTAACAATCACTTTATTCAACTGTCTGAAATCAATGCAAAATATTAATGCTCCATCCTTTTTCTTTACAAACAAGATTGGGGCACCCCAAGGTGACAAACTTGGGTGTATATACCTCTTATTGAAAAGTTCTTGAAGCTACATTTGCAACTCCTTCAACTCTGGTGTACTCATTTTGTAAGGAGTCTTTGACACTTGAGCTTCTCCAAGCATTAAATTTATAGAGAAATCAATATCTCTCTTTGGGGGTAGTCTTGGTACCTCATTGAATACATCTTCAAATTCTTCAAGGACTGCATAATCCTCCAAATTTGGCACCTTATCTTTAGGCGTCTCTTCCATATGAGTTGCAAATATTTGACACCCTTTTATGTAACATTTCTTCAGCTGCAATGCTGAAATTTCTTTGATGGTTACTACCTTGGGAATTCCCTGCACTCTCCTTAGGTTACCTTCTTCATCCAAGAAAGTAAATGCCTTGTTATGACAGTCTAGGATAACATGATGTTGGTCCAACCAACCCATCCCAATTAGACAGCCATAGGAACCTAAAGGCAAGATGTTCAAATCTTCCCTGGTGTTCAGTCCATTCATACATGACTTAACCATCTCATTAACTTTTCTTTTGGCTCCGATAACCAACTGCACCAACCAAGATTTTCCATGCATGCTTCTTGGAAAATGAAAACTTTCCACCATCTTAGGATTTATATAACTATGACTAGCCCCTGAATCAATTAAAATAGAAATGGTTTGGTTGTTGATCATACCTTCCACTTCAATCATATGTGACTGATGCTGTGCTTTCTTGTTATCGAGGGCTGCATAGATCCTTGGTACATTTCTTCCCATGTCCTCCATTGTTTTAGCTTGCTGTACATTGTGAACAGTTGTCACTTTTTCAGCTTTGTGAGGGCAATCTCTGTACATATGATCTCCTTTACAACCCCAACATTGAATAGGTGGCTACCTTGGCCTTTGACCGCCTGTCTCAATTGTTCTAGGTTCTCTAGAAGTTGGCTGTCCCTAAGTATTATTTCTGAAGAATGGTGGTTTAGTTCCCTTCTTCCTCTGATCCATCTTGAATTTGTTTTTGTCTTCCCAAGATTTTTGGAAAGTTGGCATTGATTTTTGCTAATCACAAAGGAATTTAGCTCGCCTTATGGTATCCTCCAGTGTCTTGGGATCACCATACTATATTTTATCACTGATAAATGATGGAAACCCACTCAAATAACTTTGAATCTTAACTATCTCATCCTTGATGAAAGATACATACTTCAACAGTTTTAAAAAACTTCTCTCATCCTTTTATGGCTTTGGACATCCTTATGCAAATTTTAATGGTCTCTTCCATATTCATGTTTTCATTCCTTTCATCTCCATGTCCATTGGAGTTTGTTCCTTCAATGCCCAAATGGGCATCCATCCCTCTTATATCATCCTCCTGACTATAAGTCCCTTGTGCCTCTTCCATTTCTCTAGACTCTATGATGATATTGATCTGATCTAGTTGTTGTTAACTGTGCATCCAACAAAACTTTGCCAGGCTAACTGTTTCAGCAATTTCATGAAAATATTAACCATTCTGGTTCAATAATATATTAGAATCCTTTTTTCTGATTTCTTGAAAATTGAATGTCCAAATCAATTTTCTGGGTGGATATTTAGATTCCACTATCCAATACCTCTCCAATTCCTTCTTCCATGCTCAATTCCGAGTCTTGAGTAGAAAGTTATGGCTATTTGAAATTTTCCCATTAATTTTTCTGTTCATTTTTCAACTTGGCGCTACTATGCGCTGCAATTATGCGATTTTGCACCTGCAGCATTGGATTTTTCATAGGAGATCAATTGGGTTTCTTCATATACATAATATGGACACTCTATCCAAGTTTCACCTTTTTCTGGGTTCTGGGATGCTAGTTACAGCCTGCTGAAATTCTAGACCAAAATACCATATTGTAACTAGTATGCTACAGATACCTTCTTTTCCATATTAAAAACTTTTAACATGCCCAAAAATTTAATTCATCTCTTGGAATGTCTTCTATGGTTCAATATATTTCCATTTACTACTCCTGTGCCTCAATCTGATTCCAAAGCAGAAAGTTATGGCTCTTTGAAGTTAGATGGGTGTTAAAATTTACCCTCCATTGTTTGTGCTGTAAGTTTCTCATAAAAGCTCCATTTTACGAATGGTTTACACCATTAGAAATCTCTCTTCGAGATATTTTTTTTGAGCTGCAAAGATAGAGTGTGCTTTGCCACACTCCATTCTCATGGTTTTTGAGTATCTAAAAACGTTGTTAAGGCCCTAAAAAACACATTGTAAAAATATGACGTTCAAATGATATAAAACATCGCAGAAAATCGTTGGTTTTTTGTTGTTGTTCACCCTTCAAATGATTTCACATGCACAAATTTCAACCTATAACCCATATTTTCCATGCGCAACAAAATCACAAGGTAAATCGTGCTTCACGCACTTTAAAACCACTTTAGCGTGCACACCCGGACACTAACATTTTTCCGCGTGACACCAAAATTTAGCGCTCACACTTGCACACTAACATTTTTCCATGCAACACCAAAATTTAGTGCATGCACTAGCATGCCAATATCTTGCCACGTAGTGCTGAATTTTACCTATCACAAGATTTTCACTACGCATCATGCATTTTTAGTGCGCCCACCTATGCACATTCATTTTTATGCGCATCAATTCCTCGTGAATTCCGCTACGAAAATTGGGGCATTTGGCTTAACATTTTCCACAATTTACCATCGACATTCTACAACCATGAAATTTGTTCAATTTCACCTCGATAACACCAGTTCAACCAATGCAACAACAAATCGTTGTAGGTTGACATTTCTAGAACAAATTTATCCAAAATCAATCCGCGAATTGAGAATTTTAATCACTAAACTCACTTCATCTAGCATGGCTTCACTATAGCTTCAAATTCGACCCATTCTAGATTCGAATTTGCTAGAACAGATATTAAATCGGGAATATCTCATCACTTGGCTGAACTTCTCTAGCTTCTCATGAATTTAACAACAGAAATTGGGGCTTTTCCCCAATTCTTCCCAGTTGTTGTTACTTTTTACCATGGACGCTCTACAAACTGAAATTTGGCCACTTCGAAATAAATCCTCTGTGACATTTCACTTCAACTCAACTTTCTCGGCCCATCCAGTCTTAGTGTTGAAAACTGAGGCTCTGATACCATGTTGTAACGTCCCCGTACATCCATGCTGGGCCACGCTACGCCAGAGAACTCTTTCGTTCTCTCTGCGAAACATATTGTAAAATACCGAGTATCCAACTGAGCTATGCCACATAAATTTGTCAAACTGCATGCAATTAAAATATACACACACAAAACTCTTGCGAAAACATATATATATATATATATAGATATAAGTAAACAACCAATACACCTGTAAATGTACAGATTCACACTGAAATAACAATAAACATATACATGCAGCATATACATGAAATACCCATAAAAATAAACATAGTTATAATTGCACATATGATAACCCATAAAAATAAGCACGTAAATAACAATGCAACATGTAAATTTATCACACCATTGGCACTTATCTTGGTAATAATGTCACCAACTGCGTGCAGACCTTCCATGAACCTCCCAACCTTAGACCACACTATTCATCACTCTCAATAGTGAGTCACCCCCGATCTGGGACTAAACTCCACCCGGGTAAAGGGATTCCTAACTAGGTTAAAGGCTCATAGACAAAAAGAAAGACTCTGTATTAGGTGCCAACTCAAACTAACAACCTAAAGTCCCTCATTCCCCACATGCCTATCCCACCTAGAATGTGTGCCCCTTCTCTGCTCAACAGTCCTTCGACTACCCCACTTCCTTTCCAGGCTTCAACAATAGGCTAAACAAGAAGTCTCAAAGCACTGTAGTTGCAGTTCAACACCTTCAGGAAATCAATCCCCGACAATTCTCTAACCTAGAGAATTGCTCACGGGCCTGACAAACCGCCTCTTCAATATCCCACAGGCCTGACAACCCGCTTATTCAGTCCATCTCCCAAGCTAACTGGGTACAGTCATGAAGATACAAAAGATAGCTCAATGGGTGTGTGCATGCTCATGGATGATTGACTGGATGACTGAATGATGGAAAAGATGGGAAAATGAACTAAGTCCCAACAATATGTATGCATGTCCCAAACTTGACACTTTTCATGTTGGGAGCTACTTTGGCCTACTCGTCCCCAACTTTAGAACTTAGGATAAAATAATTATCCATACTTTATGATTTAAGAAATATTAATATAATATTCCTTTTTGGCTTAAGGTCCCTAGATTAGCACATTTTTCTTAACTTTTAGGCCCCTCCCTTTCCCTTAACTACTTGTTAAGTACCTGAATAGATCTATAAATATAATCACCACAAATACTGAATACACAATAGATCCACAGAGCAATATAGAAGAACAATATGCAAAATCTCTTTTATTACTATTAAACCCTTGAGGTAGGGAAACACCATACAATGGATCCTATTATGGAAGGGATCCTCTCATGTTCACTTGCCTCTTTGAGGGGTTTTGGCCCTTGGTTATGGAAGAAAAAGAAGATCAAGGAAGAAAAGGTCAAACACGAACTGCGTGGGAGATAGAGTGACTGTCATTGGGTCAAAGTAAGCAAAAGAGAAGAAAAGATGGAGCGAAGTACGGAAAAGAAAGCCTTTGAATGAGGAGATCAGAGATGATATATCAGCAAGAGAAAAGAGTCGTAGACAACTCAACAAGTAGAGAAATCCACCATTGGATGCTTTGGAGAACCGCATGAGAAGGGAGGAAAGACAAGCCAACGAAGCCTTGAAAAGGTGGGTCAAGTTGACCTAGGGCTTTAGACACCTAGGGTTTTGGGTAATTAGGGTTTTGACACCTAGGTTTCGACCTAAGGCTGTCAGTGAGGGACTATAATGTATAAATAGAGGCTGAGAGGAGCTAGGTCAGGTCGCTACTAGTGTTGGGTATTGATATTGATCGTTGTTTGAGAGATTATTGTACTATGAGAGAGAAGAGTGTTGAGAGTGAGAGCCTTCTTGTATTGTAAGATCTTTAGTTGGGTGCGAAGATCAAGTCCTGCAGCTAGGTGTGTAGGAAGGTGGGAGACAAAGAGAAGAGGAGAGAAGATCTGCTAACTAAGAGCATAGATCAGAACTGTAAGCTTTACCTTAATATATTATAAGCACAGTTATGTGGATGTATCCCTAGAGGGAGGATGAACCACGTATATTTTGTGTTGTATGTGTGATTGATGCCTGGATCTTTGTCATTGTTATACTGTTATTTGAAGTATTGTGTTAGATCAGATGTATAGTTGCGTAGAGTAGATCTAGATGATAAGAGATATATGAATGTTGCATTATTGTTGTATTAGTTCCACTTGATATTCCCCTGTTTGTAGACATCTCTGTCCTACAACCCCCCTCTTAGCTGCTTTGGGTGAGACTGCATTTGCTTCACAAATGTTGTCGAAAGGGCCAGTAGCTAGGGCTTGTTGGTGCACTCTTGGAGTGAACCCTGGGTTTGCCCCTGTGCCAACAAATGGTTCTGTTGCCTGGACAGGAATCTATTTAAGGGAATGTTAAGGTGGTTCCCATCAAAGACCAAGATCCAAAAGTGGATAGAGGATCAAGAGAGGGACTTCGCTGAAGCCCAAAACAAGAACCCTAAACTGAGTACTGAAGATTGGCTACAAAGATACATCTTCACCGACATTCACAAGATCTTCTTTGGGGGAATCCACTAGGATTTGTTTGGATGGTTGGCTAGGTTGTCCGATACCCAGTTCGAGATTAGATCTAGAAATCCTGTGATTTGGATGCTGGCATTGATCCAAAAGGTCAAGAGAGTTGACAATACTGTATCTAGAGCAGTAGATCATTGGTTTGATAGTACCATTGGAGGGTATATCACCGAGTTTTCTATTGACAGAACATAATCGTATAGCCAAGCCGAGAGATACATTTTGAAAGGACCTAGAGGAAAATTTTTTCACTTTCTAAAGCTGAGAATCAAGATGCTCTTGCATGAAAACCACATCTTGAAGACACAGTATATTGGTTGAACCTGAAAAGGGTAATGTTCAAGATCTCGGACAACGACAGTGACACAGAAGCAGGACATACGCACAGTGGGAAAGTATTCCGAGGGGTTCACCTTGAGAACTTGTTTAAGAAAAACTACAGAGAATAGGGTTTCTACAATGGAGAAGAGGTAGATCTAACCGACAAAGAACATTCAGAGCCCACCAGAACAGAAGAAGGGGAAGCTGAAGAAATTCACCAAAGTGAGCTAGAAACCTCAGGGATTGCATGGAATACTGAATTAAGTAACATTAATCTTCCTATTGTCTCAATAGTACTTAGTGATCAGAATAGTCAGAATCACTAGAGTCCTCAGAGCATTGTTACCGGTAGCTTAGCATCTACTCAGACAAGAAGCCTAGTCAACTCTATGGTAGATGAAATGAGGCTCCCTATCTTTAGAGGAGATGGATCTGAAGATCTAGATCAACATTGGTTTCTGTGTGAAGTCGTATGGAATATTAAAAGTATCACCGACAAAGCTATCAAGAGAACCCAGTTCAGCACTACGCTAAGGGACCGTGCAATGAGCTTGTGCATGAAACTTGTCCAAGGACTGGGATAGCCTAAGCCATTGAATGAGATCAAGAATGCACTGATTGTAGAGTTTAAGAAACCTAATTCGGAGTCACAATGTATTACAGAGATAAAAGAGATCAAACAAAAGGTAGCAGAACCTGTTTGGGAGTTCAACCAGAGTTCAAAACCCTAACAAGCCGATTAAATTTTCAGATCCTCAATGAACAGAACAAAGAATGGTTCATCACTGCGCTGTTACCACACATCAGAGTCCCTCTGATGCAGCAGAAGATTGCATCATAGGAAAAATATTTGGAAATCACCATGAAGCTTGAATCAACACCTATGGGAGAATCGAGCTCAAGCATGAGCCAGATCCTGAGTCAGCTAACCAGTTTGTCTTTACATGTGGAGGATATGAAGAAATTTAAGGGAAAAGACAAAAGGGAAGATGTTTGGTGTGTGAGATGAAGATCAAAAGTTCATGATAAGGAACACTGTCCCTTATTCCATGAGTATTTGGCCTCAGGAGCGTTGAGCCCCTTGAAGCAAGTTAACCTGCCCTGGTGTGATGTGTGCAGAAATAGACATCGCCCAGGTGAGTGTTATTACATGCAGAAGTATGTTCAGACACACACAAACTTGTACTGCACATTCTGTAAATTAGTAGGGCATGATGATCAAGATTTTAGAGCTTACAACCTCATGCATGAGAGGTCGAGAGACATACACAACATTCAGGGAAAAGTAGAGAAAGAAGGAAATACTCCACAGTACAACTCTCTAGGGAGAGGAAAATTCACTCCTCACGGTGGATACAGAGGACGAGAACGAGGAGGAGGTATGGGCCGAGGCCGAGGACAAATAATCCGTTATAATTGTGCCCAACCAAGACACTTAGCAAGGGATTGTCAGAACTCTTGCACAACCTGCAATTATTGTAACTCTTTTGAGCATGTCATAGAAGAATGCCCTGTGCTACTGGATAAGGTTCATGAAAGATGAGGAACCCGACAGAACCCACAAGTACAACTGATATATGCTAAACCTCGCGGAACCAAACCTAGAGTCGCTATCATTACTCGAGGAGGCGCTGCTACAGGAGAGGATAGAACAACCCAAAGAAAGATCACAGAAGAGTCTGGCATCATGAAAGCTAAGGAGAATACTCAGGATTTTGATGCAAAGAAAGAAAGATGAATCTTTGAGGAATCAAGACATGAGATCAAGGGGAACCAAGGATCCTCATCTAGAATGCAACCAGAAGTAAAAGAGTATAGAATGCCTCAGGAATTTGATCAATCGGTTGCACATAAAGAAGGAAAAGAAGTAAGTATGCTCATTGACATTCTGTACACTTGTCTTAAATTAATTAAGGATGAAAAAGTCATACAAGAGTTACAAAACCTAATCAGGCAGTATAAGCTAGGAAAGGTAGATCCCTTGCTGAACAGGGTAGTACACCAGATTGGTAAGAAGAGAAGAACAAACAAAGAATTACATTTGAATGCTCAAATAGGCGAGTACGATATAGACTATGTGGTCCTCGATTTAGGGTCGGAGGTCAACATCATGATGAAGAAAACTTGGGCACTGATGGGAAAACCCAAGCTGATATATTCTCCTGTCAGGATTCACATGGCTAATCAGCAAGCTATCAGCCCATTTGGATGATTGGAGCATGTCCCGGTAGACATCGACGGAGTTAGAACCTTTGCAGACTTTGAGGTAATTGAAATTGTTGATGATAGCTGCCCTTACCCTGCATTACTAGGAATTGATTGGGCCTTCAAAAATTCTACTGTGGTCGATTTAAAGAAAATACGCATGACATTTGAAGGAGATGGACTTAGGTTCATTGCACCCTTAGATCTAGATGAAGGTTCACGGTATACAGATCCCATCAGAGAAGAAGACTATGCATATGAGATGGAAAACATCTATAAATTAACAGCCAGACAACATGATTACATTAACCCTACTTTCGATGAGAATCTAAGCTGGAGAAGTGATAGCGCATTTTCATCAGATTCAGAAGAAGCACTAGAGAACTGGCAGAACTAGATGTATGAAGTATCCACAAGGATATGTGCTCGACTGACCAGAGAAGTTCATTGGATTGGTACAACAACAAGTAACTTACCTACCTTTGACGGTCTGAATCCTTTAGAATCCTTCTTGATGGACTTTGAAACAATTTTACTAGCTCAACAGAGGCTATTGGCTATGGACGAGGCTCTGAAAGCTACACCAAAAAGATGGTGGGGGACACATAAAAGCAATATCACAGACTAGACATAATGTTGAACCTTGATGACAATGCAGTTTTCAGCACAAGTAGGAAGTTGTGAAGTGAGGTACATAGGTCAAAGCTACCCAAAGGACCATGTATGAAGCTGCGAAGAGGCCTGGAGTGAAATTCCTCGAGAACAATGGGTACACAAATTCATTAACACGCTAGACAAGACCCCTATTAACTGGTACCTTCAAGTAGAATTGAGCCTTATCACCACCGATTGGGAAGGTATGCTTCAAAAATTTGTAACCACCTTTTTATTTGAAAGTGAATTTCCCTCAGTAGATCAAGAATTAAAGAGTGTGAGGCATAAAGTATTTAAAGAGTCATCTAGCCTCCCTTTGGAGCAATAAGAGGACGAATGGACTACGCCATTCCAGAAATTACAAGGATGTTACAACATTAATGTCAACGAAGATGATGATCTAAGGAAGGTAAACATTGCTGAGACAAAAGGCCACAAGGATGTGGAAGGACCAAGAGTTGAACTACCATTCATTGGATAGCCGATCAAGATAAATAAAGTTAATATTGGGACAGAGGAGACACCGAAGCTTGCCAATGTCACAGATTATTGGGATGCTACTACCATTGACAAAATTACATAATTACTGCACGAGTATTAGGACTTATTTCTGACCAAGTTCATTGATATGAAGGGTATCAAAGGACCTATGGGAGGAATGAGAATACGTTTGAAACTAGGTGGGAATCCAGTCAAGCAAAGACCCTACAGATTGAACCCGAAATATAAGGAAAAAGTGAAGATTGAGCTCGACAAAATGATGGAAGTAGGGATTATTGAACCTGTCAAAGAGTCGGAGTGGATCAGCCCTATGGTAGTACAAGACAAGAAGACAAGTGAGATCAAAATATGTGTGGACCTCAAAAAGCTGAACAATGCCTATTTGCATGACCCCTTCCCAACACCATTCACAGATGAAGTATTAGACAATGTAGGAGGCTAAGTGGTATATTCTTTTATAGACGGGTTTTTAGGATACCATTAGATCCGGATTTCCAAGGAGGACCTCCACAAGACCACATTTTCCACGTAATGGGGATCCTAACAATACACAGTGATGCCATTTGGACTAAATAATGGCCCAACCATCTTTTCTAGGGTGGTGGTCGAAGCATTCAAAGAATTTTTGCATAAGTTTTTAGAAGCCTATTTTGATGACTGGATTGTTTTTAGTTTGCTGAAAAATCATGTTGAATGTCTAAGGATAATGTTGGATAAATGCAGGCAATGTCAAATGGCTTTTAATTTGAAGAAGTGCATATTCTTCTCACCATTTGGAGTATTATTAGGTCATATTGTATGCAAGCAAGGATTGTTGGTGGACCCATCCAAAATTGCAATTATAGTTGATTTTCCACCTCCTGCCTCAGTTAAACAACTGCGCACTCCGCTAGGACATACTGGCTATTACAAGAAATTTATTAAAGGATATGCTTAGATTATTGCGCCAATGGAGAAGTTATTAAAGAAAGACTGTTAGTTTGGTTGGATAGAAGAATGCCAACAGAGCTTCAACACATTGAAACAAAAGATGTTGACTGCGCCTATTCTAGTCTTCCTAGATTGGAGCCAGGAGTTTCATGTGCATGTTGATGCGTCTTCCATTGCATTAGGAGAAATACTAGCACAACCTGGAGAAGGGGACATTGATCATCCATTAGCATTTGCCAGCAGAAAGCTATCTACAGCTGAAATCAATTACACTACTACAAAGAGAGAAGGATTAACCATGGTGTACGTGCTACAATAATTCCACCATTACTTAATAGGAGGACACTTTAAAATGTTTACTGATCACTCTCTGTTGAAGTATCTGGTCAACAAGCCAGTGTTGGGGGGGCGAATATGCATATGGCTTCTCATGTTTTGAGAATATGATTTTGAGATCATAGTTAAGCCAGGAAGAATGAACAAGGGACCTGACCACCTGTTGAGGTTGGAACATGGTGAAGAACCCACCAATTTGGAGGATACAATATTGGATGGACAGACACAAAAAAGACAGTCTGCACAAGGATGGGAAGGAGACATGGAGCAGAAAGAAAAGGCTGCACTCTATAGTCCAAATTCAAAGTGACATGGAAGGATCAGAACTGAAGTGCCTCGGGATGAGTTGCAGGTAAGTGTTGGGGGCCTGTTGGCCCTTGGTTATGGAAGAAA
>JASDQU010739233.1:1519-18023 GCA_032191745.1 Picea mariana | reverse complement strand
TAACCCTAGGAGATGAAGCGCCAAAATTCATGTGGGCCCCGTTTGGGTAAGTTGGTGCATCAACTTCCCGGGGTCGTAACTTTTGCATACGATCTCTGTTTTAGGCATGTGATAGCTTGTTGGAAAGGTATCATCAAGGAGATTCATTTTAGGGGCTCAATTAGTCCTTCGTCTATCATTGAGAACCTATATCTCGAAAAACCTTCATTTAGGCCCTCAAAATGGCCCCAGAAGTTAAAACCTGCTAAAAATAGTAAACTGCCAAAATTGCCAGAAAGCCATTTTGACCATTTGGAAAAGGTGGTTGGCCACCGATATCCACCTAGATCACCTCAACGCTTGATGTACAACCATATACCAGGGTCCCATGGATAATTGTGGACCATAATGCCGAAGAAGACTGGAGAACCAAGGTCCCATGTAGAAAGGAAAGCCACCATGTTGAAGTAGTCCAACCACCATTGTAATCCCGGGTCCCATGTCCAAGTGCTCATGTGAACTCCTCGTGTAATATTTTGGAACCCAATAACTAACTCAAAATGATGCTCCAAAGACCGACACTTGTCATGTGGATCCAAATAAGAATATCCATCCACATAGTGGAAAAGGGTCATAGAAGAATATGGAAGGAAAAATACCACTGTAGAATATTCATGATGGACACTGGTAACAATCATTGGCTCTCGATTTGTCACATTGATGCTCTCTACAGAAGGTGGATTAAAGTCATCAAATAAAATATGAAAGTGGTTGTCATCCCAGAAATGACAACTATCTATATACCAATCATCACAATCGGCCTCAAAATCATACCAAACATATATTTCTTGATGATATTCATCCTTGATGTCTGTCATAATAAATCTCTCCTACATTCTATCCAATGAATCTTGAATACTACGAAAACTATCGTTGAGGCCATGTGCAGGGTCATGCAATCTAGCATCTAATGTGTCATACAATTGAGATTTGAATGCTTCAGTAATTTATACAATTTCTTTGAGGGTTTGAGAAGAAATATCCATCTAAGTACCCTATGAATTATTCGATCCCGCAACCATCATGAAAAAACCCAAAAAATAGAACAATAAGTTATGGTAGAAAATCATGGCTTTTTCTGGAAAACCCTAAAAAACAACTAAATTTAAAATGCTCATAACTTCACTTCTCGGACTTTGTTTCGGCTGATTTTTATTTTGAAATTGAGTGAAATTGTGAGAGAAATTTAGATCTATAATTTGTTTGGGCAAATTCGGCCTCCAGATGCTACAGAAATAAAAAAAAAAAATCACGCCACTATCCGCAGAAAAAACCCTAGCTAGAGAGGTAGTAGTGGGGGCCCAGAGGGCTCATAGTGATAATAGTGGAGGCTATTCAATGTAAGGTGGACTCGGTCCACTATATTATTAAATAAGGCCCAATATTGTAGTTAGATATAATAAATTGGTAGTTAGATATAATAAATGTAAGAGGACTTCTTAAAAGGTTCTACTTCTAGAAGACTCCTCCTCTAGAATGTTCTTAGGTGATGATAACACTATATAAAAAGGTTCAAGAAACGTAATTGGACATGAAGAGAAGTATTGTATTTGGAGCTTAAGATAATTAGGAGGAATCCCTCTCGAAGAGGCAAGTGACCAGGAGAGGATCCCTTCCATAATAGGATCCATTGTATGGTGTTGCCCTACTTCAAGGGTTTGATAGTAATAATTTTTTTTTTGCATATTGTTCTTCTATATTGCTCTGTGGATATATTGTGTATTCAGTATTTGTGGTGATTATATTTTTATATCTATCCAGGTACTTAACAAGTGGTATCAGATAACTTTCCTTGGCAGACATTGTGGGCAAATATTTTTTATCTTTGCAGATTTTTTTTTTCGGAGAAACAAAAAGAGGGCCGCAACATTACAGAAATTTTAGGTATATTTTTGTAAAAATTTTGCAGAAACAGGTTCTATATTTTAGTTCCTCTCAGAAAAACAGCCAAGTTGAAAAAAAAATCGTCTGAAACGGAGTCCGGGAATTCAAGATATTGATGTTTTAAAATCTGTAATTTTTCAGGGTTTTTTCCGTGAACGACGACGCAATTTTTTTTTTACTTCTCTAGCAGCTGGAGGCCGAATTTGCCAAAATAAATTAAATATCTGATTTCCTCTCACAATTTTACCCAATTTCAAAAAACAAATCATCCAAAACGGAGTCCGGGAAGTAAAGTTATGAGCATTTTAAATTCAACAGTTGTTTAGGGTTTTTTCAGGAAAAGCCATGATTTTCTGCTGTAACTTATTGGTCTATTTTTTGGGTTTTTTCATGATGGATGAGGGAACAAAGAGTTCATAGGGTGCTCATATGGATATTTCTTCTCAAACCCTCAAATAAATTCTACAAATTACTGAAGCATTCAAATCCCAATTGTATGACACATTCAATGTTAGATTGCATGTCCTTGTAGATGATCTCAATGATAGTTTTTCGTAGTATTCAAGATTCATTGGATAACATGCAGGAGAGATTTCTTATGGAGGACATCAAAGATGAATATAATAAAGAAATATATGTTTGGTAGGATTTTGAGGTTGATTGTGATGATTGGTATATGGATAGTTTTCATTTCTGAGATGACAACCACTTTCATATTTTATTTGATGGCTCTAATCCACCTTCTGTAGAGAGCATCAATGTGATGAATCGAGAGCCAATGATTATTACCAGTGTTCATCCTGCATATTCTACAGTGGTATTATTCCTTCCAGATTCTGCTATGACCCTTTTCCACTATGTGGATGGATATTCTTATTTGGATCCACATGACAGATGTCAATCTTTGGAGCATCATTTTGAGTTGGTTATTAGGTTCCAAAATCTTCCATGGGGAGTTCACATGAGCACTTGGACATGGGACCCAAGCTTACAATGGTGTTTGGACTACTTTAGAATGGTGGCTTTCCTTTCTACATGGGACCTTGGTTCTCCAGTCTTCTTCAGCATTATGGTCCACAATTATCCATGGGACCCTGGTATATGGTTGTACATCAAGCATTGAGGACAACGCTTTCATAAGGGGGATGGAATGTTAGGTAGCTAGAGAGGTAGTAGTGGGGGCCTAGAGGGCCCATAGTGATAATAGTGGAGACCATTCAATGTAAGGTGAACTAGGTCCACTATATTATTAAATAATACCCACTATAGTAGTTAGATATAATAAATGGGTAGTTAGATATAATAAATGTAAAATGACTTCTTAGAAGGTTCTACTTCTAGAAGATTCCTCTTCTAGAATGTTCTTAGGTGGTGGTAGAACTATATATAGGGGTTCAAGCAATGTAATGGGATATGAAGATAAATATTGTGTTTGGAGCAGTAGCGCAATAGGAGGATGCCCCCTCAAAGAGACAAGTGAACAAGAGAGGATCCCTTCCACAATAAGATCCATTGTATGGTGTTTCCCTACCTCAAGGGTTTGGTAATAATAAAGTGTGATTTATTCTATCTTTCTTTGTAGATCTATTGTGTTTTCAACATTTTTGGTGATTATATTTGTAGATCTATTCAGGTTCTTAACACTAGTGGTGTTTAGTCCCCCATCTCTTTTATCGTGGTCGGTCTGCGCACATCGATGTATTTTATATTAATCATGAGACATATACAAAAATAGGCGCATTGGACTTTAACATCTAGGCTCTCTGGCCTAATCAAAACATAAGCATCCTATCTTATAATAACTAGATCACCAACCTATAAAACGCAACATATACACAAAAGGCTATCTGGCCTCAATATCACACACACTTGTGTTGTTATGTGCGGTATCCTGGAATGTACAAACTTCCTCATTTTACTGCATAGTACATGCGCACACTATGCCATGAAATGTGCATACAAAATGATATCAAAACAACTCACCAGCTTAAGTACATTTTCATTTACATTACAATTGGGTTCGGCCTAGGGATATTACAAGGGTGGTCATAGTTACTTTTAAAGATTTCATACATAAGTTCTTAGAAGTATATCTGGATGAGTTGACTGTTTTTAGTATTTTGAAAGATCATGTAGAAGTCCTAAGACTAATGTTGGAAAGATGCAGACAATGTCAGATGTCATTAAACATCAAGAAATCCATTTTCAACACACCTTTTGGGATATTGTTAGGACATGTGGTATTCATACAAGGGTTACTAGTTGACCTTGCTAAGATTGTTGAAATTGTGAATTTACCACCACCAAAGTCAGTGCGTCAATTAAGAGCCAAACTTGGACATACAGGGTACTACATGAAGTTTTTCAAGGGGTATGCATAGATTACCATGCCGATGGAAAATTTGTTGAAGAAAGACACCAAAATTTCAGTGGAATGAGGATTGCCAATAGGGATTGGACACTTTGAAGGAGAAGATGGTGACAACACCTATTTTAGTGTTTCCATACTGGGAAAAGACATTTCACGTGAATTTTGATGCATCAACAATAATACTTGGAGCAATTTTGGCACATCCAGGAAAAGGTGACTTAGATTATCCTATAGCCTTTGCAAGTAGGAAGTTATCATAATTAGAGAAGAATTACAACACAACAGAAAGAGAAGGTCTAGCCATGGTGTATGCACTGCATAAATTAAGACATTACTTATTGGGAAAGAATTTTGAAATGTTCACGAATCATTCTGACCTCAAATATTTAGTTAACAAGATAGTGTTGGGGGGGATGATTTGTAGATGTCTATTATTGTTCCAACAATTTTATTTTGAAGTAATAGCTAAACCATGGAAACTGAAAGCAGGACCAGATCAATTTTCAAGGGTAACTAATGGAGAAGAACCTACAAACTTGGAAGACAACTTGGGATCTAAAAATACCAGTTGTATTATGGGAATATAGGATTACATGTAAGAAGTTGACATGACAGATACCATTCAGATTGGTGTATGGACAAGAAGCAGTGGTGCCATTGGAATTTTTGGTACCCAGTCTACGCGTAGCAACAATTACAGATATGACAGAAAGAGGTGCAGTACAAGAAAGGTTAAGTCAACTTATGGAACTAGAAGAAGACATGATTATGGAAGGATTCCATCAAGAGGTGTAGAAAGCAAGGGACAAATCCTGACATGAATGACACATTAAGAAGAAGATATTTAAGGAGGGAGATCTAGTTCTCCTCTATGATAGAAAATTTTTGCAACAACTTGGTAAGTTCAGAATGCATTGGCCATGGCCATATGAAGTGAGATATGTCACAGATGGAGGATTTGTGTAGCTGAAGGACCTGACAGGAGTAGAACTGTAAGGACTGGTGAATGGTAGTCGACTGAAACAGTATAGGGACAATTGACCTACTAACTCTCAGTAGTTGCAGCGTAGCAAAGAAACCATGTGTATAGTGTACTATAGAAGCAATTAGGAAAGAAAATTTATGGAAAGACATAAAAATTAGAAAAATAGAAAAAAGGAAGATAAAAAGAGAAAAAATAAGAAAAATCCAAAAATAAGTAAGTAGGAAGAAGAAGTGATTCAAGAATGACAATGTGCAACAACAGGTGCTACAAGTTTTGTAGACTGTGCACAGGAAAAATTGGACATTGCGCAAATGAACAAAAAAAGGGAAAAATACGATAAAACATTAATGACGGGTCTAGATAGAGGGAAACACACATGCAATTTTGACACTTAGAAATTTTTTAGAAAAGAGAGAGCTGAAGAGTGCAACCGAGGTCAAATTGTGCGAAGCAGAGAGCAATTGACCACTCTGTATCTAGCATGGCACCTCCAAAGGTTGGCACCCTAGGGAGATGTTTGGTGAAGGAAGGAACACATGATAGAGCCCACAAATGTGGTCGAATTGGAAGACGTCACAACCTTGGCGACATAATGGCTCAGCCCAATGAGGGTAGAAGAGGAAACCTTGATAGTTGCACAAGGTGAAATGGGTTAGAGCTCCAAAAGCCCAAATGGCAGCGCAAACCCTAACCTGAAAAAACTAATAGAACCTGAGGAAATCATTGGACAATGCCAGAGACCTGTCACAGAAGAGGTGTTGGTCGAGGATATTACAAACTAGCCGACGATAGAAGGAGAGGAAGAGGAAACAACATAAACAATGACAAAATGTATCCTCGTAGTCGGACAAAAAAATAAAGGCACAAGATGTAGCAAATATCACACTCCCATACATCCCAGATGTCATAGTCATAGTGGAGGATATGCTCGAGAAAGTGCCAAAGCTGAGATATTTCATCCATGATGTTCGAGAAGCGGTGAAGTTTCCTGACCTTGCAGAGGAGACTTATTTGGTGGAAACATGAGAGATAGGAACCCTAGGAAGACCCATCATGGAGTTTGTGCAGTGGATTACAAGGCTGTACAATTCCAATATCATGAACCTCTTATACATACCGCACTTCGGGCATGGTAAGAATGTGGTACTTTGTGTGAAGTATTTGTTGGCCAGGGTACATGGAGGTATCCTTTGAATGGATAGGCTAGTCATCATTGATGTGGTGTTGATTTCCAAAATTACAAGGTTTCCCACTGTTGGCACATAACCTGAAGAGTACCTAGAAAATAATGCGTGAGAAAAGGAGATTGCATAAATAGTCAAAGCCCAGTTTGGTACAAAGAGGGGGAACAAGGGAATAGTCCTCAAAGACATCAATGATTCCATAAAAATATTCTCCATCAAGCTAATGGCTTGCAAATTTTTGAGGAAATGCAGGAAACAAGAGGCCCCAGAAGGAGTCATAGCAATAGCTGCACAATGTGAAAAGGGGGTAGTGTTTACCTGGGCACCGTACCTGCTAAAATCACTGAGAGCCTCTAGTGCATTGATATTATTTCTATTTTTGTGCCATTCAATATTCTTGCTGCTACTCGAACCATTATCTGGTAGTCTCCCTCTAGCACTACATTATTGAATCCTCTTTGGATAAATAGTTGCATGCCTCTTAACATAGACATTAGTTTAGTTGCATTTTTTGTATTGAGGCCCAAGTGGCACAAGTAGATGCACAGGATATTTCCCTTTGAACATGCCGCCTACCCCTGAAAGTATAGGATTTCCTTTAGATTCCCCATCAAAGTTGAGTTTGACAAAGTGTGGAGGTGGGGGTGTCAAAGAATATGAGATTGGGAATTTGGTGTTGGGGGTTTATCTAGGTGGTTATGATATTGTTTATGGTAGATCCCATGCTTCAAATATATGTTTTTTTAGAGTTTTTGAGGTGTCTAGCTTTGCTAGAGAAAAATACATTTTTTATTGTTTCTTGGATGTTAGTTTCAATTGTTCCCCAAATCATATCTTGGTCCCTCCTATTTTTTTTTTTAATGTGTTCCTATTTATTTCATTGCATATCATCCACAAGATGAAACCTGGGAAGAGATTATAGACTTTGCTAAGAATGGGGTTATCATAGGGCCTTGTTCTCTAATTTTCCAAGGAGTTGAGGATGTTATATTTGATTCTACTAGACTATCTAAATAGTTTGGATCCATGGTCCCATAAGAAGCTGGTCTCTGGGAAGCCATTAAAAAGGTGTTTAGTGGTCTCCCCAACAAGCTTTCACATGTGGAAAACAGATGGTCCCTCAAATCATCTTCAATGAGCTTGTCCAAGGTAAGAGTTTTCCTATTGGCCAAGAGGCAAAGGAATGAATTTTTTTTTGGCCATTTCTCCTAATTCCAGACCTAATCCTAGATTTTCCCATTTTTCTATACTATTAACATTTGTTGCTAGTGCATAGGATTCTTTCGTACTATAGTTCCCATTTCCTTGATTTCCCCATGTAATGATGTCCAACTCTAGATAAATATTGATTGTTTTGGGTTGTAAGAGACTTTCAAGGAGGGTGTGGGAGTCCTCATATATTTCTATAGGCCATTCTGAATCGAACATCCAAGGTATGAAAGAGTTGTGAGGGATGGATTCATTCTCTTTCCAGTAGTGTCTTGCTATTGTCCAACCCGAAATTTAAAGTAATATTATATTTTCCAATGGGGTGGCCTCAATTTATAGAATATTACTTTTCTTCCAAGATTTATCCAAGAATAAGGTTGTAGTTCCATTCCTGATCTCCCAAAACCAATGTTTATGTACCTAATGTTTTTTGAGCCATGCATATTTCTAGATGAGGGATCCTAGACAATGCTCCTCCATTTGGACTAGGTTTTCTTCTTCAACATTGCCTATATATTTCACTTTCCATATTTCCCCCCATAATTCATTTTTACAGTTTATCCATATCCACCAGGTTCTCATTGCAGGTACTTTTCTATTGAGGAGAGTATATTTTCTTCCTACCCACTCCCCCATCCATTTGGGCCAACAAACCTTATCCCAAGCCACTAGCCTCCCATTTTATTTCCCTACTTGGGCCATTCCAAAGGAAGGATTTGTAAATTCCATATTTGCTTGACGATTTTGGAGGGAGATGCAAACACAAAGAACAAATAAAGAGGCATATATTGTAATGTGGATTTGGTAAGGAGTATTTTTCCAGTAAATTAGAGGAAGTGAAAGGCCCATCTTTGTAGTTTTTTTCCAGTTCAGAGAGGAACACCCAAGTATTTTGAGAAAAGGGTTCCTTCATTGGATATTTATAGGAGTGTTTAAAAAATAAATAAAATATTGATCTTGGATTCCCTGAGCTCCCAAGGATAACAAGAATGTATTGGGTATATCTTTGAAGGAACTAGATTCTTGAATTATTGGTTCTCCCATTAAAATATTTTCATCCAAAAATAGAGTTATCCCTTTGAGAAATCCATTTTTCATAATTTTCTTGATGCTTTGTCCCAAACCTTCAGCCGTGAGGATGTACAAAAAGGGTGAAAGGGGCCTTGACAAATTCCATGGAGGGATTGAAGGTGGGTGAAGGATTACCATTCACAAGGATGGAAAAAAAAGTTGAGGATATGAGGTTTCCTACCCAATAAATCCATTCATGATTGAATACAAAGGTAGTTATCATTCTAGCCATGAATTCCCAACTAAGGTGGTCATAGGATTTTGACATATCTAGTTTGATCATCATTTTGGGAGATTTTCTAGTTTTGAAGGAATGGATATTTTTATGGGTGGTGATGATACCATCTAGGATATTTTATCCCTTAATGTAACCTTCATGCTATGGAGAAGTTATTTGGTGCGTGTTTGGTTTTAATCAATTTTATATGAGTTTGGTGATAATTTTATAAATCATGTTGCAAAGGGAAGTGGGTCATATTTTTTCTATAGAATGGGCCTTCGAGTCCTTAGGGATGAGAGAAAGGAAGGATGAGTTGAATGCATGAAGTATTTTTTTTGTGCTTCTATATTTTTCCACCACTTTTCAAACTTCTTTGTCAATCGCATGCAAACATGCTTTGAAAAACTATGTAGTGAAGACATCAAGCCTTGGTTATTTACCTAAAGCCATTTCTTGGATAGTTTGGGTAACTTCCTCAAAGGTTGTGGCCCACATAAAACTTGTGTTCTATTCATCAGTAACCAATGATGGAATGTTACATGGTATTTCTTTTATAGCTACTATCCTATCCATGGGAGGTTTTGATAGGAGACGAAAAAAGTGGTCTTTCATCTCCATTTCAATATCCTCATGCTTTTACAATATATCCTATGTGGATGATCTGAGATAGTTGATCCAATTGTGATTTCTTCTACTTATCATACAATTTTGGAAGAAGAAAGTGTTGTTTTCCCCCTCTTTGAGCCATTTTATTCTTGATTTTTTTCTTTAAAGTGTTTCTTCTTATTTGTCCCTAAGTGATAGTTGGGTTTGAAAAATTTCCTCCTGAGCATTGTTTCTTCATTTCTACCTTCCTTAATGGTTATTTGTTGTAAGATTTCCATATCCTCTTTGAGTTGGGATTAGGATTTGGTATAGCACCTTTTTCCACACTCGATGCATATTTATTTGATGGCCTTCCATTTCCCTCTGTAGACTTAAATTCCCCTCTTTCTCACTCCAGAACTAAAAATACATATTTTTTTCCATATACGCGACCTACAATTAGATAGCTCATGTATAGGCAAGTTTCTCCATTAGAACCCACATACATCAGGTTTTGTGCTAAAAAATTTAAAATATATTGAGTTTCCATGCCATATCACGAGATCCATGATCCTTGACCTTCCATTTACTAGAAACGCTCCTACTCGACCCTTCGATTCTATTTGGAGGCTATAAATTGAGCCATATACAAGCCTTTAACACACATCATTGAGAGCAAAGACACTCTCTGAGAAATTTCACTTCATATTGAGTCTGTATCCCTTTTTCCTTGAAAGCCTAAAATCTTTGTGTTCAACCCCCAAGCTCTTCCTATCTTGAGATGGAGAACCTCATTATCTCCTACTACTTGTGAGCTTGCCTTGGTGGAGGATTAAAGTGGCGAAGGCCCAGATGGAGGGAATTAGTTTCTTGGTTCCGATATGTGAAGTTACATAATTTTTTCACCTATGTACTTATGTTGATTACATTAATAGAATTACTCTTTTCTCGTCCAATTATATGTTGCAAATACTTACATTACTTTCCATGGGAATATTTGTCATACATTTTAATGAAGTATGCTAGTTTATATGCTAACTCTCTATATAATTTATATATGATTTTATATCTTGATTGCTGAGGACAGGTTGCAGGAATTGAGATTTCGACCATGAGCTTAGTCGAGGTCTTCTTCAGATGTTCGAACGAGGTAGGATCTTAGCCTTCTCTTGTTATCATTTCTATTTATCTAGCATATTTGAGTTTAGAGTCGATTTTTGGGTGTCATTTTGTCTGTTGTGGTTTACCCCTTGCCATAGAGATTTTCCTCATAACAAAATTGGCGACTCCATTGGGGATGATCTCCCTTTTGGGGTATTGGATGATTTTTCTCCTTCATTACTCTCAGTTTTCCTGAGTTTTTGTGTCGCATGTTGCTTAACAACCTTTACTTTTCTTTGCATTTGAGTTTCTTGGCTTGAACCTTGACCTGGAAGTGTCTTCTTTGAAATACATGGTTTTTCCCTTGATAGTCGAGTACATAGGTGAGATTTCAGTTATTAGGGGGCATACATAAGCCTCTTTTCCCTCAACAATCATGTACACTATTTTCTGAGTATGTTTGAATGAGTTTGGTGTTTGTTGGTTGCTTAGACTTCTTGGGTCCTTGTGTTGACTATTGAGTGCCTACAAAGTGATGGACTAATAGTTAAATGAACACACAAGTTACTTGAGTAAGTGGAGATGGTCTAGTTGTAAAATGAGCACAAAAGTTATTTGAGTAAGTGGATATGGTTAATATTTATTATTATTATTGAGATCAAAATTGGTGTATTATTATATTAATAATAATAATTTATTTTTAAGGTCATGGACAAGCCATATACCAAATTAGTGTATGGAACATTTTTGTTTGTGGGACAAGAGACCCCCTCATCCCAATAATTTGTCTAATAAAATCTACTTAGGTATATCATATTATATTTTATATTTAAATTTATAATTTCATTATTTATTATTGTAATTATATTTTTATTGTATGGAGAGTAATTAGACTTACATGAGTAAATTATATATATTATATTATATATTATATATTATATATTATATATTATATTTAAATTATAATTTAATTATTTATTATTTTAATTATATTTTTATTGTAATGAAAACTAATTAGACAAAGAGATATTTAAGTGGAAAATGGGTCAAAGATTTTTAATATTGATGATGATGATGATAATTAACGTCCACTTATACCAATTGGTCTATCGGACCTTAAGAAGGTAAGACATTACTTCGATTACTTTAAAATTGTATTTCTATGCTCAAAAAACATTGAGAGAAGCATTCCAAGATCACCATAGTTTTGATGACTTAGGAGGTTAGGAAGGTCTATATTGGGGAAAATATTTTAAAATTGGGATATAATATGGGTATATGCAGGGAAATATAAGAGGAATTGATTTTCATCTTCTACCCTCTTAGTGTCACAAAGATGACATATTATTTCATCCCATGGTGTTTTGGGAGTTGTCCAACGCCGAGTTTCACTATGTAGCTCGTGAGAGTTTGTTCTTATTTTAGCAATGTTGCTTTTTTTCTTTGCACTTCTCAAAATTAAGAGGTAATTTTGATCTTCTAAATTATGATTGACCACCTCCTTGTAGTATCTTAATTTTCTTTTATCCACTAATTATTTATCACACCATGTATTCTCCTTAAATTTAGAAGTGATAATATTTGTAATATTATTGATATTGTGCATGATGGTTTCTTCTTGTATTCTCCAACGATTTAACCAAGATTTGCATATTCATGGCATCTTCATGCATTTAACCAAGATTTTTCATCTTCATTGAGGTTGAAGGACAACCACCCTACAAATCAGATAAGACAACTAGAGTGGCATCCTGTGGAGATCATGCAGTTAAAACAAGTCAATAATAAATTTACGTGCACAATAGGTTTTTGGTTAGACAATATTATTGGAAGATTTATCATTGAATTCACAGTTGATACTAAGAAGTCCTACACTATTGTAGAGAATAATTTTATGAAGGGACCGAGAGGTAGGTACATAAGATCACTTTATACTTCTATCAAGATTTTATTGTATGACAAAGGTGTGATGACCATGGAATCAAACAACTAAATTTCCCTACGTGCATGGGGGAATGGGGGAAGCATTGACAGGAGTATGAGATATGGATAGGGAGTTGGATAAGGGGAAGCAGAAGGAGGACATGGAACCAATAATGATGGACGAGGACCAAACAAAATGGATAATGGAAAAATATGGAAAGACATGCAGCGGTAGACCTTACCAATATAACATGAATAACAAAAATAGGGTCATAGCCGACAGAGAGGGCTTGGAAAGCGATGAAGAAGAGGTAGAGTATCTCCGAGATGTGGAGAAAAATGATAAAATCATGCATGTTGTTATCACATTAAGTTGTCAAGGGACGCATGCCATAGTCATGAGTGCAAAGTGCACCTTTCAGAGCGACTCATTCCAGAATTGAATCAAGAAAACAGGAAAGTTCATCTTCCAACGACTGGGATTCCATGTGGAGTTCAGATCGATGGGCTGCGAGTGTTTAGAATCCAAAAGTTGCTCGAAATTTAGTGCTATGGAAAAGGCCCGAGATCAAAGGTTGAGTAAAGATTTAATCTGGGTCGTATATCTTGAGGAGACATGTGGCAGTCAATCCAAGGTTTTGCAGAGATGAATATCGAGAGTTTTGAAATGAGTTAAGGGAAAAATTCCCAAGTCCCGAAACCTGAAATCATCTGGACCGTTCAATTCAAAAGGGCACGTGGCATAGGATCAACAATTTTGGGGTTTCACAAGTCGGGAAATTCGAAGGGCATAGTCATGAGGACTTGCGAAACACGAAATCACGAAATGATCTGGGTCGTCTATTTCAGAAGGAAATGTGGTGCAATATTAACATGGATAAGGTCATTTCGGAAAAGATCAAGTGAGAGATGTTGATAGTTGAGGTCCCGAAATGATGATAGCTGAGGTCCCGATGTGATTATATCCTGAAATGTCGATATTCATCTGGGTCGTCCAATAAAAGGGGATGCGTGGCACCTGATCCATGAGTTCGTGATTTCATGACTCAGAGGTTTGAACATGGAGCACAACGAGAGTTCGCAAAATGTGAAATATCAACGTGCCTAGGAGTTGGGCCCACGATCACAGCCCACAAAAATATGGAAGAAGGGCCATAAAGAAAGGGGAAAACACCTATTGAATAGCGGGTGATTGATATTGTTCAAGGAAATGATCCCGGTTGTCGGATTCAAGGCAAATCTGATTGTTGATCCAAATGGGTCATTTCACGATTTTGAGCATCGGGATATTTGAAATCAAGGGGAGTGAAAAATCCCGAAATGATAAATCTTGAAATTTCATAGGTGATAAGCACTGGGTCATGGGCTGAGGTCGTATGCAGGTAGAGGAGAAGAGTTCACGTGAACTATGCTAAGGGCCGAAACACTAGTGTTGGCTACTATAAGAGGTCACTGCATTTTCCAGGCGCCAAGTCGACTTGCCCTCGTTCAGATTCTGATGAAGCAGTTATGAAAGTAGGTGCTGGTAGCTGAAAACTCTGCTCAACCCATGAATGAAAAGCATGGAGGAGTTGGCCATGAAAAATAGAGCTATCAGCCCGTGGTACCCTTGTGAGTGGTTTTTCCTACAAGCCCATACTGATTGAGGTTGCGTCTGAAAAAGGAATACCTGCACAATTTGATTGAGAAGACGTTGCACCATAGAATCTCAAGCATGACTCTATTGTTGTTTACGAAGTCTTTGAGTATATGTATGGAGTTCTGTTATTTTGTTAGTGTCGATGGTTGAGCTAGGCTCCCATATTGTAAAGTTTTAATGAAGCCTTTGGTTCTCTGGTTATGTGTTGCCATTTGAGACTTCTTGTTTAATGACAATCAAATTTTTATCATATCTTTTACTTTTGATATTGAATACTCGGGCATGGGTGATCCAGTCGAGTTGTTGTGACTGTGTTGTAATGTATGCTTGATTGCAATATTGTTATGACGTTTTCAGTTTCCTGAATTTTTGGGCTCAAGAAGATCTTGTATTTGAAGCTTTTCCTCCTTCGGCTGCTGGAAGACCCGATGTCCATAGAAGACCTCTACAATTTCCTCACCAGTTCTTCCCCCTACTCACCCTTTACTACAACTTACTGACTAAAGTTAAATCAAGACCTCACTTTCTCATGCATTGCCTGATCTAGATTTCTAAGTTAAAGCAATATTTTCTTGATTCTTTGCCCATTTGACCCCCTTTAATTTATTCATTGTGACATACAAACTGATGGGTACTAGGCTTACCTTTGCTGCAATCCAGAGGTGGCTTTTGGTGTTAACATTTTTGGCACCGCTACCAATGACGAAAGTGAAGATATATTCCCTAGGAGAACGACAATGAGCTTCTGATTCTGAAGGTGCATCAGACATCAGAACCATTGAAGATTGTGCTTGCACCTGGTGAATCCACTAAGGCGACTCCACTGTCTCAGCTCCACTGTTTCACTATGGATTCTTCTGGCTACACCTGGTAGCCCTTGGGAGAACACAACGATTAGCTCTGGTATTTGATGGTGAATAAAGACTATACACACTCATTCTGCATATCATTCACCTGGAAACTCCACAATCGAAGACTCCAGTGGGGAGGATCCTATTGACAGAAAGATGACCATACCGAAGGGGAAGACTAGGTATCAGTTTATGAGCTTTATCCATGAAATCTTATTCTTGTTTATCAACTCATTTCTCTCTTTCCCTTGACATATAAAGAGGATTATCCTCTGATTTGTCTATTCAGATGATAATAGGCCTTCCTTTATTTATCCATCCTTGGAAAAAGAAAGCATGCCCTCTTCTTGTGTTGTAGATGCTGATCCTGTGTTTTCACCTTAGCCTATTCATAAAAGTGAGATCTGTATGGCATCTCCGCTTGAAATTGATCACCCTTTTAGCCTTGAGGAGGTTGAAAATAATTCACAATCTTATCAAAACTTGTTACCCTCCATTATTCCTATTGAGCCTTTCCATAAACTCGTTAATCCTCATGATCAGCCCACTGCTTTTCAAATTAAAATATGAAATAAGTTGTTTAAACCTCTGAGGCTTTCATATCGCCTTAACCCTTATCCTCTTGATTCCTTTGAGTATCTTCCTCGGTTTTCTGGGGAGGATCATGTTATAGCTGAGAGACACTTGGGGGCCTTTAAGAACTTTATTGATTAGTTTGAGATCATTCATGATGATGTTACCATGAGGTTGTTCTCACATTCCTTGTCTGGAGATGTTGTTGTGTGGTTTAGATGTTTGGAGGCCGGTTCTATTGGTTCCAGGACTAAGCTATGCCATGTTTTTTTAAAGTGTTGGGGTGAGAACAAATCCCTTGATCAATACTGGTTTGATTTTAGTGCCTTGAGGAGAGGGGAAGATGAATCCTTGGTTGTCTTCAACAGGGGGTTTTACAACGTTGATCATAGTATGCCTGTGGAGATCAGACCCACAGAGATTGCTTCCATGGGGTAGTATGTCATGGCTCATCATCCAGAGCTGGTACTTCTCCTGAGAGAGATGAGATCTTCATCGTTAAGACACATGTTTGAAGATGTTGAAGAAGTTGAAGAGAACATCAAGGCTAGCAAGGGGATCCATATGCAAGCATATCTTGAAAAATTGTATGTGACTAAGCAGGAAGACTGTCAACATGCTTCAGATTATGAACAAGAAGATAGTGAGTATGAATCAGAGATGGAACAACAACAAGGAGGTGGGTGTGACTTACATTTGGAAACAGATCCTCCCATATTTTTAGATTCTATGGGCACAAATGCATATCCATCTTATGACTAGTTTCCGAGACATTTTGAGCATGTAGCTCTGGATGATTTCATAGATAGCTATACATTATTGGCTGATCATAGTTATGACGTTTTAAATCATGCTACAACATTATCTTA
>JASDQU010739232.1:63672-112797 GCA_032191745.1 Picea mariana | reverse complement strand
GGAAATCAAGTATTTCCGCAGGATAGTATATATGCAGCCTGCGTACTATTTTCAAAAGTGTGATTTTGAGAAGTTGATAAGTGTAACTTTCTTCATGAAAATGATCTTAATGAAGAGTTAGATATTCCATCACCATGTCATTATCATGTCATCATCTCGATAACCAAAAATGTGGATAACATTCCCCAATACCCAATCTATAAAATAGAAAATAATAGAAAGCAACCTAGTAATATTCATGCATAGAAACAACAAAAACAAAATTTATTGAAGGTAAATCAAATTATGTGTTTGTAAATGATATTGTTAGTTTGCCATGTACTTTAGTATATTGGCGATTATTTTCATGTTTCACATAATAATAAAACAACATGTAACATAGGATATAAAAATTTCGAACAAAACATAAAAACATGTAATTAACCCATGACATAAGTAAATTATTTTAAGAGAATAATTCATACAAATTAAAATTTATAGTGGCATACCTGATCCAACTAAACATATTTATAATCATCCTTATTTTGTATATTCTTCTTCATCGAACTTGGCATTTGTATCATCATCTCATTCATAAAATATGTTCAAAGGATTGACGATATCATCATCATCATCAATGTCATTTTTGACAATATTTTCATCTACATCATCATAAAGAACTGCATTGTCTCCTATGCCTGGATCGTAATCTTCTTCATCTTCTTCGTTTGTCGACCCTGCATGATCTTCCAAATCTATCTAATCTAGAAAATAATATTCTTCTTCAATATCATCTTCTTTCTGTACATGAGTATACTTAAGTGACCTTCCTCTTGGATCATATATATCAACAAATGACAAATCCCTCTCACCTGAAACATTTGAGTAAAATACTTGCTCACATTGGCTTGAAAAAAGATAGCGACCATGTCCTCTTTCAAACACTATTTTTTTAATCATCCAAAATCCATTGGCATGTTGAATAACAGTTCTTTCCTCGTCGCATTCATGCATTCATAACCTATACCATTTGACATCGAACATAACTAATTTGAAGGAATTAAAGTCGCACTAAAGTATATCATTCAAATACCCATAATATCTATTTTCATTTTCTTGGGGATGTCTTTCTGACGCAGGAGCATCGCCAGAAAAGCACAACTGGAAGACACTTGGGCGCACTAGTGCATGTTTTGAAACATTTTGAATTTCAAATATCATTGTATTAATGTAATATCTGACAAAAATTTTTGAGTTATGAACATCTTTAATGATCAGAGGTTGAACCATCACATAAGATATATGGGGAATGTATTTTGTTTTAAAATGAAGGATCACAACATAGATCTGGTGCTTGCACTCTTATCCTTCTGACTCAATATTCATTGTAATAAATGTTAAGTAGTTGAGAGCATTTAATTTCAATAAGATAGCGTAGATTAGTTGGAGGGAAAGGCTCGAAGAGCACCTCTTTGTATAAAGCTTTGTAATATTTCCTAGTAGTGGTTGTTGTTGCTTTTGTTGTTGGAAAGATGCTAATAGAAGATAGTCGGTTAATAGTGTATGTATGTATACAAGTTTCAGTTGAATGAATATAACAGAGGATATATTGTTCCAAATGTGTGTTGTTGTTATGCGTCTGTCTAAATGAATACTAGAATTTATGTTTATTTTCAATTCCTTGTTATTTTCCTATTCTTATATCCATGAATACATTTTCATTGTTGAATGTATGAGTCAGTGTGAAGAGTGAACAAGTTCTGATTGGTTCTCTTTATTGAGCAAGAACAAGGTGTGAATAATGTCCGCAAGAAGTGCATGACCGAGTCAGTTTCGACTCAAAATCTTAGAAGAGATAGCGAGAACTTGTATGCATGCAAGGAGTGCATAAAAGTGCGCAAGGAAGTGCACAACGGAATTTCAGACTCGAAAGATCAAGAGGACTACCGTGATCTCAATCACGAGAGATAGAAGTGGTTAGAGAACAGTTTGAAGGAGTGCAAAGTCATCTGCAGAGGAGTCTACTATGGAAGAATATTTGTTGCAAGGTGTGCATAGATCGAGATATTGACTAAGTGTCGAAGGAAGTTTCCAGAGAAAATCAAGTAAGTTAAGATCAGGAGGGAGAGAGGTGTAAATATCAAAAGAGAGAAATACATGAAGCCTTCACTAAATTCAATGGGAAATATTTGTTCCAATAGGAGACGAATGGTTCAAGACCATCAGATCTGGGAGAACTACGAGGAGGATAACTGTGAAGTGTTTCGATATTTTGGTGTTCGGCAAGTTTTAAGACTTGATGAAAATAGAGTCGTGAAATCTGAAGTCATGATTCAATCTTAGTATTTGATCATGAGAGAGGCATGTGGCGATGAATTAAAGAGTTTGGAAATAGAAAATTTAGAGACTCGTGTGTAGAAGGTCTAGAGTTTCATGAGGTCGCGAAACCATAACCATAGTGGGGCCAAAGGAAATAAGGTGACGCGTGAAGGAATTTAGGAAACTCGGAGACGAGCACTTCAGGAAAAAACTGATGAAAGGATTTGGGATATCCCCGAAGTCTGAATCGCGAAGGAATAGACCCACGGTAATAGCCATAGTCACCTGAGGAAGATACTTGTGTGTGTGGGTAGAGTTGTTTCGGGTGCCCGTAGGGACCCAAGGAGTCACTCTGACTCAGTGTTGTGAATGATCCAAGATCAAGATATCAAGCAGCCCTTTAGAGGGAATTGGGTTTGCACCAGGAGTGGTATCAAAGTTGATACATAATTGACTTATGTAGAGAAAGAGGGGTATCAGAAGCGTCACCACAATGCCACCTAGAAGATGTGTTGAACCACCTGTAGCCAACAGAGCTATGGAAAGGGAGATGACAGAACTGCATGCAAGGCTAGATGCCATGGAAACAACACAAAGGAGAGCGCCTGATGCTGGAGATGTCAACGAGGTAGAAAATGAAGAAGTAGAAGTTGAAGAAGCTGTAGATGAGGATGTTGCGAAAGAACGCTTGTTGAGAGTGGTTGTCAAATTGGGAGCCAGAGAAAAGATTGACATCCCTATGTATGAAGGAAAATTTGACACATAAGAATTGCTTGATTGGATATGAGCAATGGACAAGTATTTAGACTATGAGGATGTCGAAGAAGAGAAAAAGGTAAGACATGTTGTCACTAATTTGAGAGGACATGTAACATTGTGGTGGGATGAACTACAAGCCGACAAGAGGAGAAAAGGAAAACAAAATATCAAGAGTTGGGATCAAATGGTAACCAAGTTAAAGGAGAAATTCATACCAAAAGATTACCAGATAAGTCTGATCAGGAGGATGTAGAACCTTAGACAGAGAGGATTGACTGTGAAGGAGTACACTGAGGACTTCTATAAGTTGAACATTAGAGATGGACAAAGAGAGAGGGACCAAGAGAAAGTTTCTAGATACATCAATGGCCTAAGGTATAATATCTAGGATGAAATCAGTATGGCGATAGTCATAACTACAGAGGTTGTGTATCAAATCGCACTGAAAGAATAAGAGAAGTTGGCCAGGAAGCAGGGTCAACAAAACAGAAGTCGAAGCTTGAATAGAGGTAAAGGATTTTCCCAGGATAGAGCACAGAAGCCCAAAGAAAAGGTGGAAAAAACACATAGTCACTCTGAGAGAGGATGAAGTTCCCAAGGAAGGCAGAGTGGTGGTAGAAAATCTTTTCCCAGAGGAAGAGAATGCGGCAGAAGAGGATAAGTAAGATGTTATGCTTGTGGAAAAACATGACACATGTCCTAGGATGGCCCTGAGAGGAATAAAGGAGGTGAAGCTCACATTTCAAAAGCATAGAAGCTAGATGTTAAGGAAAAACGTGCAGAGGATGGGAGATCCCTAATGATCAAGAAGGTTCTTTTGAAGCAAGAGCTAGAGACTGAAAAGCCAACACAAAGGAACAATTTGTTCCGAACAAATTGCAAAATGAAGGATAGATTTTGCAAGCTGATAATTGACAGTGGGAGCACTGACAACTTAGTATCCACGAATATGGTGGAGAAGCTAGAGCTGGAGAGGAATGCACATCCAATGTCGTATAAGGTCTCATGGTTGCAGAAAGGTCATCATGTAATAGTTATTCAACACTGCTTAGTTGAATTTAAAATAGGAGGATATAAGGATGAGATTTTGTGTGATGTGATTCCTATCGATGTCTATCATGTTTTGTTGGGAAGGCCATGGCAGTATGACATAAATGTTATTCGTGATGGGAGGAGGAATACTTACACCTTAGAGAAGAATGGTAGGACACACATGATGCTACCAATTGAAGAGAAGAAGGCGAAGGATGAAGCTAGCATGAGAATACTTCTCATGAGTGGGAAGGAAATCCTGGATGAGGTAAATAAGGAATAAGAGATGTAGTTTGTTGTAGTAAGAAAGCCAAGAGTTATCCTTACCATTACTTCAATGGAATATTTTCCTGAGGAAGTTTAGGAATTGCTAGTGAATTTTGGTGACATTGTAGTGGATGAGTTGCCAAACTCGTTGCCTATCAGAAGTATCAGCCATAACATTGACTTGATACCAGGTGAAGTCCTGCCGAATAAAGAAGCATATAGGTTGACACCTCAAGAGAATGAGGAAGTGAAAATACAAGTTCGAGATCTGTTAGACAAAGGATTGGTCAGAGAAAGCTTGAGTCCATGTGCAGTGCCAACTGTATTAAGTCCAAAAAAGGATGTAGGATGGAGAATGTGTATGGAATCAAGGGCCATAAACAAGATTACCATTAGATATAGATTCCCATTTCCAAGGATGGATGACTTGATGGATTTCCTGAGTGGAGCTAACTATTTTTCAAAAATAGATTTGAAAAGTGGATATCACCAGATAAGAATGAGAGAAGGCAATGAGTGGAAGACAATATTCAAGACAAATGAGGGGTTATATGAATGGCTTATTATGTCATTTGGATTAAAAAATGCCCCAAGTACCTTTATGAGGCTGATGAATGAAGTGTTGAAGGATTTCATTGGTAAATTTGTGATTGTATGTCTAGATGATATACTGGTGTTTAGCAAGACTAAAGAGGAGCACTTGAGGCCCTTGACATTGGTGATGAGGAGGTTGTAGAGAGAGAAGTTGTTGATAAATATGAAAAATTCCTCTTTCATGAAAAGAAAACTCATTTACTTGGGTTTTGTCATTTCTTCATATGAATTGAAGATGGATCCCGAAAAGGTGAAAGCAATCAGAGAATGGTCATCACTGAAGAATATCTTCAAGGTAAGAAGATTCCATGGATTAGCAAGTTTCTATTGGAATTTTATCAGAAACTTTAGTGGGATTAGTGTTCAAATGATGGATACAGTGAAGAAATGACACGAGTCTTTCAAATGGATAAAGGGGCGAAGAAGATTTTCAACATATTGAAGGAGAAAATAATTGAACAACCGATTTTGGTCCTGTTGAATTTCGGAAAGACATTTCAGGTGAGGTGTGATGTGAGTGGAGTTGCAATTGGATCATTCTTGAGTCAAGATAATAGACCTGTTGCATGTTTTAGGGAGAAGCTAATTGAATCTAAAAAGAAGTACTCCACATAGGAAAGGGAGTTCTATGCCATAATCCAAGCCTTGAATAAGTGGAGGCATTATCTTGTACCGAAGGAGTTTCTTTTGTATAGCGATAACCAAGCTTTGCAATTCATAACCAGGCAGAAAAAGTTAAACCAGAGACATGCCAAGTGGACAAAGTCTATGAAAAATTTCACTTTTTTCATTAAACATATTTCTAGAAATGTTAACAAGTTTGTTGATGCATTGAGTAGGAGAATTTTGATTCTGTAGGAATTTCAAGTCAAGACCTTAGGGTTTGATCACCTTAAGGAAATGTACCACATTGATCCAGATTCCATAGAAGCATATGAAGCATGTGTGAATCCTGTGCTCGGAGACAGAAGCCAGTGGGTCAAATATCTGATTTAGGATGGGTTTCTCTTCAAAGGATGCCAATTGTGCATACCAAGATGCTCGATGAGGGAGAATTTGCTGAAGGAAAATCACAATGGAGGTCTAGCCAGAAATTTTGTCCATGATAAAACATTTTCCCAGTTAAATAGTTCATATTATTGGCTAGGTATGAGAGCGGAGGTAAACATATTTGTGAACAATTGTAAGATTTGTCAGTATGTCAAGGGGAAGAAGAAAAACAGTGGATTTTATCAACCATTCCCTATTCCAGAGAGGCCTCAGGATGCAATAAGCATGGATTTTGTGTTGGGATTGCCAAGAACACAGAGAGGAAGTGATTCCATATTTGTGGTGGTGGACAGATTTTTGAAGATGACACACTTTATCCCTTGCCAGAAGACCAGTGATGCAACACATGTTGCGAATTTGTTTTTCAAATAGGTTGTAAGACTCCATGGATTACCCAGGAGTATAGTTTTAGACAGGGATACCAAGATTGTTGGTCATTTCTGGAGGGTGTTTTGGAAAATGTTAGGGACAGAGTTATCTTTTAGTTCTGCATATCATCCACAAACAGATGGATAGACAAAAGTAGTGAATAGAAGCTTAGGAGATTTGCTAAGGAGTTTGTTCACTGAACACTGTAGTCAGTGGGATCAGATTCTAGCACAAGCCGAGTTTCCATATAATGACTCAGTGAACAGAAGCACTGGGCAAAGTCCATTTCAAATAGTTTATGGAATGAATATGAGAGGAGTGTATAAATTGAGAGATATGAAATAGAGTGAGTTTAGGAGCGTCGGAGCCGAAGATTCATTGAAGAGATGCAGGAACTTCACAATCAGATCAAGGAGCAGTTGAAGAAGAGCATCGGTGAATACAAACGTAGAGTTGATCAAAACAGGAGAAAGAATGAGTTTGAGGTTGGAGATCAAGTTCTAGCACATATGAGGAAAGAGATATTCCCGAGGGGGACATATAATAAACTAAATTTTAAAAAGATAGGACCGTGTAAAATCCAGAGGAGATTTGGAAAGAATGTTTATGAATGAGAGTTGACAGAAGATGTGGGTATATCGCCCATATTTAACATTGCAGACTTGTATCCTTACAGGGAGGATGGAGATGAAAGATATGAAGATCAAGGGAGGATCCAGTGGGAGAAACAGATTCCTGTAGTAGGGAAGCCACAAATGGAAAAGATAATAGATCAGCGAGTTGGTAAGAAAACCATGAGGAAAACGTATTTTGAATACTTGATAAAGTGGAAAAGATGACCACTAGAAGATGCTAGTTGGGTTGATGAAGAGGATATCTAGAAGCATGGAAACCTTCTACAGGAGCTCATGGACAGGAGTCCATGAATTTTTCAGACAAGAGAGTATGATGCAAGAGCATCGCTAGGAAAGCACAAGAGAAAGACAGCTAGGCACACTAGTGTATGTTTTGAAACATTTTGAATTTCAAAGATCAATATATTAATGTAATATTTGACAAAACGTTTTGATTTATGAACATCTTTAATGATCGGAGGTTGAACCATCACGTAAGATCGACGGGGCATGTATTTTTTTTTTAATATGAAGGATCGCAATACAGATCTGGAGCTTGTGCTCTTATCTGTCTGATTCGATATTCATCGTAATAAATGTTAAGTAGTTGATAGAGTTTAATTCCTATAAGATAGCATAGAGTAGTTGGAGAGAAAGGCTCGAAGAGAACCCCTTTGTATAAATCTTTGTAATATTTCCCAGTAGTGGTTGTTGTTTATTTCAGTGTTGGAAGGCTACTGATAGAAGATATTTAGTTAATAGTGTATGTATGTATACAAGTTTCAGTTGAACGAACATAATAGAGGATATATTGTTCCAAATGTGTGTTGTTGTTATGTGTCTATCTAAACGAATGGTAGACTTTCTATTTATTTTCAATTCCTTCTTAATTTCTTATTTTTGTATCCATGAATTCATTTTCATTGTTGAATGTATGAGTCACTATGAAGAGTGAATAAGTTCTGATTGGTTCTTTTTATTGAGTGAGTGCAAGGAGTGCATAGTGTCTGCAATAAGTGCGTGACTGAGTCTTTTTCGACTCAAAATATCAGAAGAGATAGTGACAACTTGTATGCGTGAAAGGACTGCATAAATGTCTACAAGGAAGTGTGTGAAAGAGTTTTAGACTCGAAATCTCAAGAGGAGCATGGTGATCTCAGTCATGAGAGATAGAAGTGGTCAGAGAAAAATTGAAAGGAGTGCAAAGTCATCATTAGAGGAGTCGACTCTGGAAGAAGATATGTTGCAAGGTGTGAATAAATTGAGATCTCGACTAAGTGTCGAAGGAAGTTTCCAGAGGAAGTCAAGTAAGTTAAGATTAGGAGGGAGACCGATGGAAATATCAAAAGAGAGAAATCCCTGAAGTCTTCACTAAAGTTAGTGGGAAATATTCGTTCCAAGAGGAGACAAATGGTTCCAGACCATCATATATGGGAGAACTATGAGGAGGATAACCGTGAAGTGTTTTGGTATTTCGGGGTTTAACAAGTTTGAAGACTTGACAAAAATAGAGTCACGAAATTCAAAGTCATGATTCAATCTCATTCGTTGATCGCGAGAGAGGCACATGGTGACGGATTAAAGAGTTAGGGAATCAGAAGTTTAGAAGCTCGTGGGTAGAAGGCCTAGAGTTTAACAAGGTTGTGAAACATGAACCATAGTGGGGCCAACAGAACTAAGGCGACGCATGGTGGAATTTTGGAAACTCAGAGATGAGCACCTGAGAAAAAGATGTGGGAAGAATTCAGGATATCCGTGAAGTTAGAATCACAAAGGAATAGACCCATGGTCATAGCCGTGGTCACCTAAGGAAGAGACCTGTGTGTGTGTGTAGAGTTGTTTTGGGTGCCTGTAGGGACCCAAGGAGTCACTCTGACTCACAGTTGTGAACGATCCAAGATCGGGAGGTCAATTAGTCCTTTGGAGGCAAGGGGGTTTTCACTAGGAGAGGTATCAGATTTGATACATAATTGATTTTTGTAGAGAAAGGGGGGTATCAAAACAGTTAGTACCATGCCACCTAGAAGATGTGTTGAACCACTTGTAGCCAACAGAGCTATGGAAAGGGATATGAGAGAACTATGTGCAAGTCTAGATGCCATGGAGACAGTAAAAAGGAGAGCGCCTAATGTTGGAGATGTCAGTGACGAAGAAAATGAAGAAGTAGAAGTTGAATAATCAGTAGCTAAGGATGTTGTCAAATTGGGATCCAGAGAGAAGATTGACATCCCTATGTATGAAGGAAACTTATACATAGAAGAATTTCTTGTTTGGGTACAAGAAATGGAAAAGTATTTCGACTATCAGGATCTCAAAGAAGATAAAAAGGTAAGACATTTTTTCACTCAGTTGAAAGGACATGCAACACTGTGGTGGTATTAACTGCAAGTCGATAGGAGGAGAAAAGGAAAACAAAAGATCAAGAGTTGGGATCGAATGGTAGCCAAGTTAAAGGAAAAATTCATACCAGATAAGTCTGTTCAGGAGGATGCAGAACCTAATACAAAGAGGATTGACTGTGAAGGAGTACACTGAGGAGTTCTATAAGTTGAACATTAGAGATGGACAGAGAGAGAGAGGAACAAAAGAAAAATGTTTCCAGATACATCAATGGCCTAAGTTATGATATCCAGGACGAAATAATTATGGTGACAGTCAAAACTGTACAGGATGCATATCAAATTGCACTTAAAGCAGAACGGAAGTTGGCCAGGAAGAAGGGTCAACAAAATAGAGGTCAAAGCTTGAATAGAGGCAAAGGAGTTTACTAGGATAAAGCACAAAATCCCAAAGATGAGGCGGAAAAACTACATAGTCATTGAGAGAGGAGGAAGTTGTTGAGGAAGGCAGAGTGGTGGTAAGAACTCTTTTCCCATAGGAAGAGGAAGAGACAGAGGAGGAGAAGTAAGATGTTATGATTGTGGAAAAACATGACACATGTCTTGCGATTTCCCTGAGAGGAAGAAAGGAGGTGAAGCTCACATTTCAGAAGAGCAGAAGAGAGATATTGAGGAAAAAGGTGCAAAGGATGGGAGATCCCCGATGATCAAGAAGGTTCTCTTGAAGCAAGATCCAGATACTGAAAAGCCAACACAAAGGAACAATTTGTTCAGGACAGCTTGCAAAATAAAGGACAGAGTTTGCAAGGTGATAATTGACAGTGGGAGCACTAACAAATTAGTATCCACAAAGATGGTGGAGAAGCTGGAGCTAGAGACGAATGCACATCCAATGTCGTATAAGGTCTCATGGCTGCAGAAAGGTCAATAGGTTACAGTTACTCAACAATTCCTAGTTGAATTTAAAATGGGAGGATATAAGGATGAGATTTTGTGTGATGTGATTCCTATGGATATCTGTCATGTTTTTTTGGGAAGGCCGTAGAAGTATGACAAAAAATTTATTCATGATGGGAGGAGGAATACTTACACCTTATAGAAGAATGGTAGGACACACATGTTGCTGCTAATTGAAAAGAAGAAGGTGAAGGATTAAGCAAGCGCGAGAATACTTCTCATGAGTGGGAAGGAACTCCTGAATGAGGTAAAGAAGGAATAGGAGATACAATTTTCTATAGTAAGGGAGCCAAGAGTTATCCTTACCGGTACTTCAATGGAATATTTTCTTGAGGAAGCTCAAGAATTGCTAGATAATTTTGTTGAGATTGTAGTGGATGAGTTGCCAAACTCGTTGCCACCTATCAGAAGTATCATCCATCACATTGAATTGATACCAGTAGAAATCCTACCGAATAAAAGAGCATACAGGTTGAACCCTTAAGAAAATGAGGAAGTCAAAATATAGGTTCAAGATATGTTAGACAAAGGATTTGTCAAAGAAATCTTGAGTCCATGTGTAGTGCCAACTATATTAAGTCCAAAAAAGGATGGAGGATTGAGAATGTGTATGTATGTGAGGGCCATAAACAAGATTACCATCAGATATAGATTCTCATTTCCAAGGATGGATGACTTGATGGATTTCCTGAGTGGAGCTAACTATTTTTCAAAAATAGATTTGAAAAGTGGATATCACCAGATAAGAATGAGAGAAGGTGATGAGTGGAAGACAACATTCAAGACAAATGAGGGGTTATATGAATGTATTGTTATGTTGTTTGTCTTAAAAAACTCCCCGAGTACTTTTATGAGGCTGATAAATGAAGTGTTGAAGGATTTCATTGGTAAATGTTTGATTGTATATCTGGATGATATACTGATGTTTAGAAAGACTAAATAGGAGCACTTCAGGAATTTGATATTGGTGATGAGGAGGTTTCAGCAAGATAATTTGTTCATTAATATGAAAAGGTCCTCTTTCATGAAAACATAACTCATTTACTTGAAAACAGAACTCATTTACTGAAAACAGAAAATAACATGTTTCAACATAACATAATATAATATATTACATTACAAGTAAAACACATGTCATTAAGTACAAAAACAAATTGAAAGAAAATTTTTCATATAAATTACAACTAATTACCTCATGTATTATCCAAGATCATATATAACTTTTTTGACGTTGTTGTCAAAGTCGTTTGGGAGAGATAGTGGTAGAACATACTATAACAAAAAAAATTAATCGTTATTTGTTTCGAACAAAGATGAAAAAAAAAAAGAAAAACTTAAAAGATGTATAAGGTCAATATATGTAAATATGTATACCAAAATTATTACCTTAATGAAGGTATGTCAATCATGTGTTTTTACCCCACTAAATTCACCTTTCTTAATTAAGATATTATTTATGTTTGAAGAAAAACCTGTGGGAAATTTAATTCTTTGAATCCCCTCTTTTACATCATTGCTTTGATGCTATATTAATAACCATGAAAGATTATTTAGGTCTCCATCTTTATTTATTCATATCACACTTCGCATTGTATGATTGGCTTCCTGAATGTCATTATAATTTCTGACATTTTTTTCTTTACCCCTTGTACCATCTTTGATTTTCCATAACATTTCTATCACATTCTTCCCGATATGCATTGTATCAAAAAAATGATCTATTTTTCTGTCCTCATAGTAGGGAAACCTCATGAATTGAGTGCGATAACATTTCATTCCTCATGAAAGCCCATTATTAATACCTTCATTGATGAAGACCTATCGGCCCTCAGACCGAGATTCGCTCATAGGATCATTCTATATCCCCTTGAGCCAAAGAGACTCCTTTCGATTCCTCGCTAGAATCTGCAATTTATCGATCCATAGGTCCTTTTCGTAGCTCTCAATATCATGAGTTCATGAGTCGTGACTCCCGACTCTTCCTCTCCAATCTCGCGATACCCGAGATCGCGAAATGGGTATAGCTCTTCTTTCATCAGCACCCTCTACACGTGACCATCGGCTAAGCTTCACGCAAGCTCCTCTCGCTACTCGGAACTTCACATGTTTCAACGTCGAGCCCTCATGCTCTTACTTCATGAATTCCCGATATGCGAGAGTCAACGAAGTGTTGACCCCTTCCACTAGGTGACGTGTGTCCGCCTGTCTATTTCCTGGGCCCACTTTGTGATTATGCCACATGTTTCCTCCATGCCTCAACTCTCGGCACTTCGTGACTTCTGCAGTCGAAAACAACTCCTTTCAACCTCCGAACCCACAAATGCATGAAATGCGATGGGGTTTCTATTGGATAACTGAGAGGGGGGGGGGGTGAATCAGTTGTTACCGTGCTTAAACAATTATGCTTCTTTTAAACTCTTTGCTGAGACACTAAATGATGATCACAATAATGCAGGGAAATAAACAATGGCACATTCAGCATCAGTCACATGTAGGAGAAACACAATGATAGATATTTTCTGAGGAAACCCCTATAGGGTAAAAACCTTTTTTTCTTTATATGATAAGTAATGGTTACATTCTTTATAGTATCATACATATGAGCACCAATTCATAATGAGGCTACAACCTCAGTTTTGCAAGCTGCAACTTGCTGAGAGCACCAACTCTCTGTTTTCTCTAGCACCAACTAGAAGGAAGCACCGACTCCCTGGTTTCTCTAGCACCAACTAGAAGGAAGCACCAACTCCCTGTGTTCAAGAACCTCCCTNGGTGCTTCCTTCTAGTTGGTGCTAGAAGGAAGCACCGACTCCCTGGTTTCTCTAGCACCAACTAGAAGGAAGCACCAACTCCCTGTGTTCAAGAACCTCCCTAGCACCTCCCAACCACCCTGAAATATAAATCTTTGCTTCTGAAACTTATTACAGTGATATAATGTTCAATAATGACTTACCCAACTTATCACTATTCTGCTGCATCTCGTTGCTCTTTCTGCCACACTATTCTGCACATATCACTTGCACTATCTGTTCTTTTGTGTTTTATCCTCTGTGTGCCATGTCCATTCACTGCTTAGTTCCTCTTCAGTTCAATTCATCTGCTACACTATATTCCTTCTTCACACATGAATCACTTTCCACATCAACAACCATCACCACTCGAACAACAACAACAAGCTGCATCTCTTCTTTGTACCGTGTATTTATAGCTTCTGTGCACCTTGTGCATGCAATGTTCACCATGCCTCTGCATGCAGACTCTATGTCATTATACTCCACCTCTCGAGTGCTCTGTCTGATCATCATCGTGACTCTTCAGCTTCTCTGGTGGTTCGCCCCGTGTGTCCAAAATCACTGTATGTTATACTAAGATTCCTTAGTCTCTCTGGTAGTTTAAGACTCTTCGTCTTCTCTGAGATAGTTGAACTCTTGATTTTCATCGACCCTGATCGATGGTTCATGATCTTGGTGAATCAACGGTCTTGATCGCATCGTGATCTTGCATCTTGTTGTTCCTTCGTTGGAGATTTTCATCACTCCAAGTCGCGATAGGCGAGACTCGGAGATGGAGCTTAGATCAACGGTCCACATCTTTTGGTGTATTGACGGTCAGAATCTTATCGTGATCTCACATCTCGTTGTTCCTTCATTGGAGGTTTTCATCACTCCAAGTCACGATAGGCGAGACTCAGAGATGGAGCTTAGATCAACAGTCCACATCTTTTGGTGTATTGACAGTCAGGATCTTATCGTGATCTCACATCTCATTGTTCCTTCGTTGGAGATTTTCGTCACTCCAAGTCACGATAGGTGAGACTCAGAGATGGAGCTTAGATCAACGGTCCACCTCTTTTGGTGTATTGACGGTCAGGATCTTATAGTGATCTCGCATCTCGCGAGTTTGGTGGTTATGTTTCTTTCCTTTCCAAGTCGCGATAGGCGAAGCTCCGAGATGAAGCTGGATCAACGGTTCAGATCACACCTTGATCTGACGGTTGCGATTAAATCACGATTTCGTATCTTGCGAGTTCGATAGTTATGTTTCTTGCCTCTCCATGTCGCGATTCGCGAAACTCTGAGATGAAGCTGGATCAATGGTCCAGAACAAAACTTTGATTTTACGGCTGCGATTAAATCACGATTTCGCATATCGTGATTTTGATAGTTATGTTTCTTGCCTCTCCATGTCGTGAGTCACAAAACTCGGAGATGAAGCTGGATCAACGGTCCAGAACAAAACTTTGATCTAACGGCTACGATTAAATTGCGATTTCGCATATCGTGATTTTGATAGTTATGTTTCTTGCCTCTCCATGTCGCGAGTCACGAAACTCCGAGATGAAGCTCGATCAACGGTCCAGAACAAAACTTTGATCTGATGGCTATGATTAAATCGCAATTTTGATAGTTATATTTTTGGCCTTTCCATGTTGCGAGTTGCGAAACTCCTAAGTGGAGTCGGATCAATGATCCGCATAACCCCTTGAGATGGATGGTCCTCATACTGTCGAAAATTTTGGATGAGATCCAACGATCAGCGACGGTTCTCCTCCAAGCTTACACATCCTTCTTACTTGGAAGAATTTCGACTCTGCGCTAATTCCTCCTAATCCTACGCTGTTTCTGTTTTTCTATCGATGCACACTCTAATCCTTCCATCTTCACTGTTTGTACTTTCCATCAATGACAAGCATACGCTATCTGTTAAGCATTTTCCAACAATCTCCCCCTTTGGCATTCCTCCTGAGCCTACGTTGTTCCTGTTTGTCTATCGATGCACACTCTGATCTTGCCATCTCCACTGTTTGTACTTGCCATCAATGACAATCATACGCTATCTATTAAGCATTTGCCAATAGTTCCTGATCCAACGGTCCTCCCGTGGCTTGGATACAATGGCTATCCTCGCTCCTCATGATTTCGCTACTCACGACTTGGAGCACCCAAACTTTGGGCTCTCACCTTGTGAACCTCTGAGTTCGCGAGATCCCTTGATCTTTGCCAATTGTCCCCCTCCGATGGGTGGCTTAGATTCTTTCACGACTTTACCACTCACGAAGTTGATGGACTTCTCTTTCTGACCTCCGATGCCTGAATCCCCGATATGGGTGATCTCGTGACACGTGTCCTCCTTCTAACGGATGACTTAGATTCTTTCACAGTTTCGTGACTTCAAGACTTTCAAGACAAAAGTCTCGACCTCTTATCCTCCAATATGCCGAAATGGTGAAATTTCGACACGTCGTCAACATGGGTCCCACGATGGAACTTCCCACCTTTTGGAGTTCTCGAACTTCATGACTTCGCAAATATTGATGCTAAGTCTTCAGCTCTTCAATCCACAAAACCCCAAAATACTGATTTTCGATGTGCTTTACCAATAACTGGCCCACACAAACCCTTTCGCCCCTTCGGGACTTCGCCTTTCGTAACCTCGCGAATCTTGAGGTAAGGCTTTCAGTTCTCCAACTCTCGAAACCCCAAAATGAGATTTCATGAGTGATCTAATGGCCCCTGTTAGTTCAAATCCTATGGCCCAATTTCTGTGGAGCCTACACTTAGAAAAACACTTGCCGTAACCTTTTTTCTCCTCTGCAAGATCTAACGGTTCTCGAAACCTCGTGAATTCCCCTCGGAGAATTCTGACCATCCAATTCCTCCTTGACAATTCCTACGAAATGAACAAAGTGTTCTTCCACGAAATTTCTCCTTCCTACAACAACGTCGTTGCGCCTTCTTACAACTCTTCAAGGCACTAGCCCTGTTGAGCTTTCTCCACCACTCAAGTCTTCAAGAAGACTCCTGCACGCACTCCTTGCGGCACTTCTTCAAATACTTCCAAGTATTTGAATCTCTTCGACTCTGTGCACTCCTTGTGGAACTTCTTCAAATACTTCCAAGTATTTGAATCTCTTTGACTCTGTGCACTCCCTGTGACAACAATCTTTCAATAGTTTCGCTCAAGTTGCAAACACTGAGACTTCACTCGGCCTGCGCACTCCTTGCACGGCTCCTGTGCTTAACTTTCAATTTTGTGAGAATGAGAACAATGCTATCCCTCCTAAGATTTCAGAAACAAACTCTGACTTCTGTCAATGCACACCTTGCAGACAATTTCATTGCACTCCTTGCAGGAAAACTCTTGCTCAGACATCGAAACAATTGAAACCCATTCCTTACTCTCCCTCTCTTCAGATTTCAGACATTAAATATGAAATCATACATTCACGCATCAAAGAAAATGCATAATAGAGTGTAAACAATAATATATCAATCAACATGTGCAACACAGAAAACAATTGGACACCATGAGTCTGAACTAAAAATCTTTGTATTAATACAGAACTTTTGTACATGGGTTTTTACTTTACATAGCTCTCTGCTTCAACTCTCTTATGCTCTCTTGATTTATTATGCTGCTAATGTTACAATGATACAAGTGAGGGTGTCTATATTCGTTTTCCCTCTGGCTCCTAAAACTGTCTAATCTAAGAATTCAAAGCTACCTACTTACATTTACTAGCATAAATGCCTCTTAGTCCTTCAGACGAGAGTGGGATGCTCAAGGTATGATTACAATCTACAAGTATGCTCTTTCTTAATTGTTTCATTTATGTTTGGCGTATCGAACTTCAAAACATTTCAAACAATTTATCATGTGCCAAAATGCATTGGCGCTTTCCCCCACGCTCGCTTTTTGTTGGTGATGCTCCTGCATCATACTCCCTCGCTTGAAAATTTTCATGGGATCCTGTCCATGATCTCTCGCGCGGTCTATCCATGCTTCTGGATCTTTGCTTGATTCTCCCATCTGGTATCTTCAACTGGATGTCCCTTCCACTTGACCAAGTATTCAAAATATTCCCTTCTTCTGGTCCTTATGCTAACTCTTTTGTCTAGTATGCTTTCCATTTGTGGTTTCTCTGCAACTTGCACCTGTGTTTTCCACTGAACCTCTGGTTGTTCATCACTTGTTTCTGCTTCCTTAGCTTCATATGGGTACAAATCTAAGACATTGAATATTGGAGAAATTTCGATCCCATCGGGTAATTCAATCTCATAAGCATTTGCCCCAAATTTCTTCAAGACCATACATGGTCCGATCTTCTTCATCTTTAGTTTGTTATATGTCCCCTTCGGGAACCTTTCCTTTCTCATATGTGCTAGAATCAAATCACCAACCTCAAATTGAAGTTGTCTCTTGTGTTGATTTTCTCTACGCTTATAGTCTTGGCTTGAGTTCTGCAATCGCTCCTTCACCTAGCTGTGAAGTTCCTTCATCGCTTCTGTGAAATCCTCTGCACTAGCACTCCTATTTGCATTTTGTTTTGAATCTCTCAATTCTGAAACTCCTCTTGGTTGCATCCTGTAAACAATCTGGAATGGACTCTGCCCTGTTCTTCTGTTTAGTGAGTCATTATATGCAAATTCCGCCTGTGGGAGAATATTGTCCCACTGAATGTGGTGTTCTGTCACCAAGCTCCTCATCAAGTCTCCCAAACTTCTGTTCACAGCTTCTGTCTGTCCATTCGTTTGAGGATGATAAGCTGAACTGAACGACAAGTTTGTTCCCATATTTTTCCATAAGGTTCTCCATAAGTGTCCCACGAACTTGGTGTCTCGATCCAAAACTATGCTCCTTGGTAAGTGATGAATTCGAATGACCTCTTTGAAAAACAGATTCACAATGTGAGTTGTGTCACTGGTTTTCTGACATGGTATGAAATGTGCCATCTTAGAAAATCTATCCACTACCACAAAGAGAGAGTCAAACCCTCTTTGTGTTCTCGGCAGCCCCAATATGAAGTCCATGCTGACTGCATCCCACGGCCTATCAGGTATGGGTAACGGTTGATAAAAGCCTGCATTCTTCCTCTTCCCTTTTGAATGCTGACAAATTCTGCATTTGTCCACAAATCTTTTGACCTCTGCTCTCATTCCTAGCCAATAATATGACTCATTTAACTTTGAGAACGTCTTTTCATGACCGAAATGTCTAGATAATCCTCCATTGTGTTTCTCCTTTAGCAAATTCTCCCTCATGGAGCATTTTGGAATACAAAGTTGATTACCCTTAAATAGTAATCCTTCATGGATCATGTATTATGTCCACTGGCTTTGGTCTTTGAGAATTGGATTCTCAACTGCTTCATACGTCTCCTTAAAATCTAGATCATCTCTGTACATGTTCCTGAGATCATCAAAACTTAGTGTTTTGACTCTGAACTCCTGCAACAGCAAACATTTCCTACTCAAAGCATCAACAACTTTGTTAGCGGTTCCATAAATATGCTTGGTTACAAAAGTAAAGTTATGCAAGTATTCAACCCATTTAACATGTCTTTGATTCAACTTCTCCTATTGAGTCACAAATTGCAAAGCATGATTGTCACTGTATAAGACAAACTCCTTCAGGATTAAGTAATGTCTCCATTTCTTCAATGCCTGGATAATAGCACAAAACTCCTTGTCATACGTGGAGTATTTCACTTTCTCTTCATTCAGCTTCTTGCTAAAGTATGCTATCGACCTGTCTTCTTGACTCAAGACTGCCCCTATTGCAAATCCACTTGCATCACATTTTACTTGAAATGTCTTTTTGAAATCCGGCAATACCAGAATTGGTTGTTCCATGATTTTCCTTTTTAGCAAATTAAAACTTTTCTCAGCCTCTTCTGTCCAGTGAAAAGACTTGTGTCTCTTCTTCACTGTGTCCATCATCGGTGCACTAATTCCACTAAAATTCCTGATGAACTTCCTGTAGAAACTAGCCAATCCATGAAAACTTCTCACCTCAAATATACTCTTCGATGATGGACAATTCTTAATTACCTCCACCTTATCTGGATCCATCCTCAACTTATCTACAGAAATAAAAAAACCCAAATAAATGAGATCTTCCTTCATGAATGAAGATTTCTTCATATTTATCAGCAACTTCTCTTGCTGTAGCCTCTTCATCACTGTAGCCAAATGTTTCAAATGCTCTACCTCTATTTTACTGAAAATCAGTATGTCATCAAGATACACAATGACAAATTTTTCGATGAAATCCTTCAGGACTTCATTCATCAACCTCATGAAAGTACTCGACGCGTTTGTCAGATCAAATGGTATAACAAGCCATTCATACAACCCTTCATTAGTCTTGAAGGCTGTCTTCCATTCATCACCTTCTCTCATACGAGTCTGGTGATATCCACTTTTCAAATCAATCTTTGAAAAAAATTTGGCCCCACTTAAGAAATCCATCAAATCATCCATCCTTGGCAATGGCAATCTGTACCTAATGGTTATCTTGTTGATTTCCCTCGAGTCAATACACATCCTCTAGCCTCCATCTTTCTTTGGACTGAGCATTGTCGGAATAACACACGGACTCAAGCTTTCTCTAACGAACCCTTTGTCCATTAAGTCCTGGACCTGTCTCTTGACCTCTTCATTCTCCTACGGCGTCAATCTGTATGCTGCTTTGTTTAGTAAACTAGCTCTAGGTATGAGATCAATATGATGACTTACACTTCTGATCAGTGGCAACGAATGAGGTAGTTCGTCCACTACTATGTCAGCAAACTCTTCTAGCAGTTTCTGAACCTATTTCGGTAAATCATCTACCCTTGTAATGGATAAAACAATCTTAGGCTTCTTGACCACAATGAATTGTGGTTCCTCCTTCTTCTTAACCTTTGTAAGAAGTTCCTTCCCACTCATGAGAAGTACAGTGTTTCTTACTTCAGGTTTCACCTCTTTATCTTTAATTGGAAGCAACATGTGAGTTCTCCCATTCTTCTCTAAGGTGTATGTGTTCTTCCTCCCATCATGAATCACATTTATGTCATATTGCCACAGTCTACCTAGCAATAGATGAAAAACATCCATGGGAATGACATCACAGAGTATTTCATCTTTATACCCTCCTATTTTAAACTCATCTAAACATTGTTTAGTGACATTTACCTGATGTCCTTTTTGTAGCCACGAAACTCTGTATGGACTTGGATGTTCAATAGTCTCCAACTCCATCTTTTCTAGCATCTCTGTAGAAATGAGATTATCTTTGCTACCACTGTCCACAATGACTTTTCATGCCCATTCTTTGGTCTTGCAAGTGGTCCGAAAAAGTATATTCCTTTGGACCGAACTCTCCACCTCCTTCTCTAGCGTTAAGAGAACTTTTTGCATCATCAATGATCTTCCGCCTTCAGCATCTTCGGCCTCAACATTTCACCTCTGTGCTTCGGCAATGTGAGTCTCACCTCCTTCTATCTTCTTATCTGGACATTCATAAGACTTGTGTCCATTCTTTCCACATGTGAATCATTTCACCACTCCACCTCTTCCTCTTCCTCTACCTCTGGTATGAGGAAAAATGTTTCCATCAGCATATTGACTTCTCTATTTGGTATACTTCCCTCTTTGTGAACTTCCACCTCTCTTAGTTTGAGTCTAAGGTTTCTTCCACTCTTCTTTTCATTTATGGTTCCTATCCTGGGCAACTGATTTGCCTCTGGGCTGACTTCTGCCTTGGCCTCTTTGACCTTGTTTTCGGCTCTGCTTCTCTTCAACTTTTAGAGCCATCTGATAATCATCTTCCATCGTTTGTATGGTAATCATGCTCATCTCATCCTAAATGTCGTATCTCAAACTATTCATGTACCTAGAAACTTTTTCATCATCACTTTCACGATGACTTTCCCTGATGTTCAACCTATAGAATTCTTTAGTGTATTCGTTTACTGACATCAGTTTTTGTCTAAAATTATGCATTCTCCAAAACAGAGTAATTTGGTAATCCCTGGGAATAAATTTCACCTTCGTCTTTGTGATCATCCTATCCCAACTCTTGATTTTCTGCTTACCTTTGCAGCGTCTATCAGCTTGTAGCTCATCCCACCACAATGTTGCATGTCCTTTCAATCTTGTGATAGCATGCTTGACCTTTTTGTCCTCTTCGACATCTTCATAGTCAAAATATGTGTCCAGAGCTCTGATACAATCTAGAAGCTCTTTAGCATCCAGATTTACTTCATATACTGGAATATCCATTTTTTCCCTAGCACCCATTCTTGCAACAGCCCTAATCAGGCGTTCATTTGCTGCATCTTCTACTACAACTTCTTCTCCTTCATGTCCAGCTTCATCTTCGCTTTTAGAATCAATGACATCTCTAACACCGGCTGTGCACCTCTATGCTGTCTCCATGTCCTTGAGTCTGGTGCGTATGTCACGCATCTCTCTTTCCATGGCTGGATTTGGCACCTGCCTACCCCTTCCTCTTGGTATTTCCCTCTCCTCTGGCAGATCAAGTGTTTGTCTATCCCTTCTTCTCGGTGACATGGCTGATATTTTCTTTCTCGCTTTCCCCGTTTGAAATATACAAACAGAGTCAAGCTCTGATACCAAACTGACGCAGACCTATCAGCCCTCGGACTAAGATCCGCTCATAGGAACGTTCTCTATCCCCTTGAGCTGAAGCTGCTCCTTTCGATTCCTGACTGGAATCTACAATTTATCGATCCACAGGTCCTTTTCACAGCTCGCAATCTTGCGAGTTCGTGAGTCATGACTCCCAACTCTTCCTCTCCAATCTCATGATACCCAAGATCGCGAAATGGGTATAGCTCTTCTTTTGTCAGCGCCCTCTACGCGTGACCACCAGCTAAGCTTCACACAAGCTCCTCTCGCTACTCGACACTTCGCATGTTCCAACGTCGAGCCCTCGTGCTCTTACTTTATGAATTCCCGATATGCGAGAGTCAACAAAGTGTTGACCCCTTCCACTAGGTGACGTGTGTCCACCTGTCTATTTCCCAGGCCCACTTTGTGGTTCTGCCACGTGTTTCCTCTGTGCCTCGGCTCTCAGCACTTCATGACTTATATAGTAAAAAAAAACTCCTTTCAACCTTCGAACCCCTGAATGCACAAAATGCGATGGGGTTCCTGATCCAACGGTCCTCCCGTGACCTGGATCCAATGGCTATCCTTGCTCCTCATGACTTGGAGCACCCAAACTTTGGGCTCTTACCTTGCAAACCTCTAAGTTCGCGAGATCCCTTGATCTTTTCCACCTACCCCCCTCCGATGGACGGCTTCGATTCTTTCACAACTTCGCCACTCGTGAAGTTGATGGACTTCTCTTTCTGACCTCCGATGCCCGAATCCTCGATATGGGTGATCTCGTGACACGTGTCCTCCTTCTAACGGATGGCTCAGATTATTTTATGGTTTCATGACTTTGGGACTTTCGGGAGAAAATTCTCGACCTCTTATCCTCCAATATGATGAAATGGTGAAATTTCGACACGTCGTCAATGCAGGTCCCACAATGGAACTTCCCGCCTTTTTGGAGTTCTCGGACTTCACGACTTCATGAATCCTGATGCTAATCCTTGATCTCTTCAACCCACGAAACCTCGAAATACCAAGTTCCAATGTGCTTTACCAATAATTGGCCCACACAAACCCTTTCACCCCTTTGGGACTTCGCCTTTCGCAACCTCGCGAATCTTGAGGTAAGGCTTTCAGTTCTCCAACTCCTGAAACCCCGAAATGAGATTTCGTGAGTGATCCAACAACCCTTGTTGGTTCAAATCCTATGGCCCAATTTCTCCTGAGCCTGCACTTAGAAAAACACTCGCTGTAACCTTCTTTCTCATCTGCAATATCTGACGGTTCTCGGAACCTCGTGAATTCCCCTCAGAGAATTCCGACCGTCCAATTCCTCCTTGACAATTCCTGTGAAATGAACAAAGTGTTCTTCAATGAAATTTCTCCTTCTTGCAACAACGTCACTGCACCTTCTTACAACTCTTCAAGGCACTATCCCTCTTGAGCTTTCTCCACAACTCGAGTCTTCAAGAAGAATCCTGCATGCACTCCTTGTGACACTTCTTCAAATACTTCCAAGTATTTGAATCTCTTCGACTCTGTGCACTCCCTGCTACAGTAGTCTTTCAACAGTTTCGCTCAGGTTGCAAACACTGAGACTTCACGTGGTTTGCGCACTCCTTGCATGGCTCCTGTACTTAACTTTCACTTCTGCGAGAATGAGAACAATGCTATCCCTCCTGAGCTTTTAGAAACGAACTCTGACTTCTGTCAATGTACACCTTGCGGACAATTTCACAGCACTCCTTGCAGGAAAACTCTTGCTCAGACAGAGAAACAATTGAAACTCATTCCTTACTCTCCCTCTCTTTAGATTTTAGACATTAAATATGAAATCATACATTCACGCATCAAAGAAAATGCATAACAGAGAGTAAACAAGCATATATCAATCGGCATGTGCAACACAGAAAACAATTGGACACCATGAGTCTGAACTAAAAATATTTGTATTAATCCAGAACTTTTGTACATGGGTTTTTACTTTACACAGTTGTCTGCTTCAGCTCTCCTATGCTCTCTTGATTGATTATGCTGCTAATGTTACAATGATAAAAGTGAGGGTGTCTATATCCGTTTTCCCTCCGGCCCCTAAAACTGTCTAATCTAAGAATTCAAAACTACCTACTTATATTTACTAGAATAAATGCATCTTAGTCCTTCAGACGAGAGCGGGACACTCAAGGTCTGATTACAATCTACAAGTATGTTCTTTCTTAATTGTTTCATTTACTTTTGGTGTATCAAACTTCAAAACATTTCAAACAATTTATCATGTGCCAAAATGCATTGGCGCTTGCCCCCACACTCGCTTGTTGTTGGCGATGCTCCTGCATCATTCATGATCGCGGCCTTCATGAAGCATAAAAGAAATCACAATAATAATTAGCAAATACGGTAAAATAAATTCAATGATTAAAAAAAAAAATTAAGACATTACATATACGATACATAAATAAATTGTGTACCTTGACGATTTATATTGTATTCCAACCTCCATAGGTGAGGTGTCATTCTTCGTTATTTTAAACTAGTCTCTTCCTTTCCATTGAAAATATGTTTTTCAGTAGCACGATACCTATGGTTCTTAGGGAAGAGGTTCCTATACTCATCAAACGCCACGTTTCCTATACTTTTTGAATGAAAATACTTCATCTTAGGACCATGAATTGGACATGCAAATTTACCCTTTGTTTGAAGACCTCCAACAAATGGATTGATGTCAATTGTATGATGAGATTATTTAAAAATTAAACATTCAACATGATATATTTAAAAAGTTATATAGTATTATAGAGCAATAGAATGATACATACCACAAAAATTTGTTAGTCCCGGGGCATCATGAATTGTCCATAAAAGTATTCAAAGGAATTTAAATTTATTCTCCTCGATTGGTTTACAGATGTCATACATAGTGATGCCAACCCATAACTTTAGTATCTCATCCATAAGAGGATCGATATATGAATTCATATATTTAACTTGGTGCTTACCTAATTGTTTCAAATTACACATAATTAATATAACCACGATATCTATATATAATTAAATAAATAAACAAAAGATATTATGCAAAAAATGAAACAAATGAAAATGTTAATTCACAAAATTAATGTAAACAATTACATGGAAATATCATTGCCAACATTATGTGCTCCCTCTTTATTGACATCTAAGGAGGAATGTTATTGTTCATAACAAAAATAGGCCACACTGAGTAAATAGGCCTAATCTCTCTGAGTGGATTAGCATCGTCATCTGCCAATGAAAGCCTAACATTACCATGTTCATCTTTTAAATATTCCCACTTTTCCTCAATTTCTCTAAATGCATAACCATCGGTAGGAATTTGAAGAAAACACTCTCCACTTCTTTTATGTGAATGGTAATCCATAAATTTTGTTATGCTTTCACACCTGCAAAATCACTGCAAATGTGGAATTATGGGAATATGACGAAGAACCTTTCAAGGCACCCTTTTTGTTAATTGATCAGTTCGATATCTATTGATAATACATTGTAGGGATTCTATTTTCAAAGCATGTTTTCCATAATATATAATATTATCATTAGGACATGCATCTATAGTTTGATAATACATTCCAATGTCTTTCATAATGGCATGCAAATCTCAATATATGGGAGGTAAATAATTTGACGATGCTAACGAAAATTCACCTAACAATCTAGAACAAAACAAATAACTATTTAATGTAAAGAATATTAATCGTAAAAATTTCATTCTTATTTTACACATTAATTAACACTAAAAAAATAGAAAAAAGTCAACATTTATGTATATGAGATGAAACATATTACATACCTTAGGATCTATGTCATACAAGTGTTCGACAAATTATTCATAACCTTTAAGTTCACTACCAAAAATTTAGCGGAGAGAAGATTTTCTCTTGAGCCTTCATATAGCTCTTTATTTGTCTTTTCTAATAGAAGTTCATCATAATAACATCAATGTCCCCATCCTCATCTGGCTAAGAAAAAAAATCTTGGATCATTTGATTTGTCCCGTCATCTTCTTCCATGGGATCATTAAATTGATTTTTCCCATTATCTTCTTCCATTAGATACTCATTTGTTGGATCGTGTTCCTCAGCTTGTACAACATCATTTCTACTACTACTTGGTGCAATATTCTACAAAAAATTTAGAGGGAAACTCTAACTTTATAATTACAAACAATCATGCAAAATTAGTATGTATAACAAATATTCAAACAATATATATACACATATAAAATTTAATATAAAATCGACAATATAAAAAAAGATAATGAATACATAGATAATTACCAAAGGACGATATTTGTTTGATCCCCCATCAATGTTCCCATATTTCTTACAATGTTTTTTAGATATTGATATTAAAATTATTACAGGACGTGTAGTGCAACATCTTTTACAAGGGAAATAACAACTACCATTACCCTTTTCACGATCTTTACTTTTTTTCCCACCTCTAATATTATGCAATATTCTTCTGCACAAAAATACCCTTTCTGAATCGTCGTTGTGATAACAAGATTGTCGCAACATCTCTAATTTGCAAAGTATTTATAGATATTTTTTTCATCGCAAGAGTGACAAAAATTGACCAAGTCAATGTTGATTTTTTCAAATAGTGTAACGACGAATGTTGACTTTGTTAAATAGTGTAACGTTCAATGGTAATTGTCTCTCTTGCGATGATTACCAAAGGTCATCACAAGAGTGATGGTAGTCCACTATCTTCACGTTCATCGCTCTTGAGATGTACATCTAGTTTCGTCGCAAGAGTCATGAATCTGGGATGGATTTAAAAAAAATTGAAAAATTCAACTGTTTATCTTCAATTGTGCATCAAAAGGGTACTTTCGTCACAAGTAGTCATTGCAATTTTTTATTAGAAGATTTTACTTCTATAATATCTTCCTCTAGATTGTTCTTTTGGTAGACAGATTTAGTATAAAAAGGAGTCAAGGGCATGAGAAGTTTTTGTCTTGATAATTATTGTAATTGAGAATTTCTCTATTGGAGGTTTCCCCCTCGAAGAGGCAACTCGACATTGTTTCCTATCAATAATGGTGTTATTTTGGTGTTGTGGTTTCACATATTGTGTTTTTCCACTATCATTCTCTTCAATATTTATGTTTTCTTATATTGTAATATATTTGGTACCTTACAAAAACCATCAGGATTTGCATCGTAGACTTCTTCCTCAATAACTCCATTGAGGAAGGAAGTATTCACTTCCATCTGATGAACATGCTAGCCCATCTATGTTGCTAATGAAATCACTGCTAGAATGGATGAATATCTAGCCACTAAGGAAAAAGTCTCTTCATAATAAAATCCCTCTTCTTGCACAAACCCATTGGATATGAAGTCTATCTTATAATTCTCCTTGCTTCCATATCCTACATGCTTGACTTTGTATATCCATCTAGAACCAACCACCCGTTTTCCCTCTAGTCTAAACACCACCTCCCATACATCATTCTTCATAATGGAGGCATACTCCTTGTTGAGACCATTTCCTTCTTCTGAGTTTCCCTCCCCTTTCTATCTTCCCAACTTCTTTTTTCCATTTATTTTCCCTCTTCTATACTTACATGAATTCCTCCCTCCTTTTCTCCCTTATATTCTCCCTTTCTAGTTACTATACTTAGTTGTTTTTATTTTTGGAATGGCAAGTTCACGGGTGAGTGGACTCACGGGTTCCCATTTTCATCAATACTCCCATATCATGAGTATGGCTGACATCCATATTGTTTTATACTTAACTATTTATGTAGTTGCAGGTTCATAGGTTCAACCCTTCATATTCCAAGTTCCTCGATGTCCATTTTTCACCCATAGATATGTGATCTAAATTATGACCATCGGATTCATTCAAGTCCTAAGTATCTCATCTCTCCTATATTGATTATGTCCAACTACATTACAACACTTATCCTATTTTTGATCATTCGCAACCACGGGTTCACGGTTTCTCGCGTTGGCAGGTTCACAAAAATTCCCAAACCCTAATTGCTCTTGTCCATCCCGACCATCCTCATGATTTTCTAGATACATATTTAAGAATGGCTTAATGATACTAACTCATCATGCATTTTTTGTAAATATCCTCATTAATAAGTGAAGGGCTCAAGGATATTTTTTCATTAAAATGCATTAAAGAATGATTTGACAAAGATTATATTATTGTTATCTCTCTCAAAGCACCCATTGCAAATATTAGCTAGATTAAAGGATCACTCTCATCAACTTATGGTCGTATCATCTCGACAATAGTTTTGCAGTGATACTTTGAATAGTTTTGGGCATGAGGACCAGAACTTTCAGTGGTCTAGAGCGTATTCTTATTATTCATCCCCTTCTTCTGAGAAGGAAGTGATTTGGATGTCTGGAATTTGTCGTGTAGGGTGTGTCCCTGAGGTTTTTGACTGCAAGGAACTAGTTGCATGGTGCGGTGAGAAATATATACCAATTCAATGGATTATTCAACTTCAAGACCATTCTCCCATCTCTCTTTCACCTCAATTATTTTGTAAGATGTTGAAACTCCCTAAACCAACACTTAATTGAAGGAGAGGATTGTAAGGATTTATTGAAAAAACATGAAAATGGTCTAGACCTATTTCCTTAGTTCTTGGATAATCTTGCCGCCATCCCTGAAGACATTATCAGGTTGTAGGTCAACTCGTTTAAAAACCCCTTTCGGGAAATTTCTAGGTTATTCAATAGGGTGTCAGGCCAATAAAGTACCACCAACACTTCCTGTATGATTCTTTATATCTTATATTTCACTGTCAAAGAGAAAGCCATTTTTTATTGGGGAAAACTTATTTTGATTGAAATCTCTTCCCAATTGTCATAGTACAAAAACGACAAGAAATTCTATATGGCTTCTTATTTGGTGCTTGTGATAGCATATTCCTGTCAATTTCCTTAATTGTCTATCTATAAGAGGGTGAAATGTGAATTTGAACCAATTACCTTCTGGTACCAAGCATTGTGGAGACACAAAGCTTCTTTTCATTTCTATGAATTTTTCAATCATTTTGTCTCGGTTTTTAAAGGATTGTTGTTTGGAAAAGATACCCCCAGATTATCTAAACAAGAAAGTAAATTGCGGGATAAAAAGGGGACGTTGGAGCAAATGGAAAATTACAATGTTATCAGGATTTTCAATTGTAAGGAAAATCCCTCCTTTCTTCCATGCCATATATCTGATAGAATGTTTATTAAATAATTTTCAAGGCAATATACTTCCTGGAAACACTTTTTTCACGAGAAACGAAAAAACCAATTCATACACTTTGTTTCGAAAATTGGGAATTTTATATCTAGAAATATAAACAAAATCGATGAATTTGCGAACCACTTCCACAATCTGAATCTCAAATATGTTGAAAATATAAAATAGTTTGATCCTAACAGAATTTTTGTGGAACATATGCTAGCAGTGAGATTCAACAATTTGTTTATCCATATTTTTCTAAGTGAAGAAGAAGATAATAACTTAGGCACTCCTATTCACAATGTTGGTGACTTGGAAATAGTACTCAATACCAATGAATTTTACAAGAAAAAAGGAAAGGGTCCCAACTAGAATACTTTCCAGACCCCAAATATTACTCCTAAGACTACAACATCTAAGATAAATGCTCCAGCTTCCCACCCATGTAGAAGAGTGACCAATAGTAGTTCAGGAGGCAGAGAAGAAAAGAATGCCCCTCCGGGAAAAATTGAGAGCCCACACAAGCTTCCTCTAAGAAAAAAGAGGAAAAGCATCGTGCAAGAGGAAGAATACCAAATCATAGAGAGTGACATCAATAGCTTCTCCATCAAATATATGGAGCTTAAGGAGGACATAGAGAAAATGTTTCCCCCGCTTGATCAGTCAGGGAACACGGCCCACTAGAATCAATCATTGGAAATCATTTAGAATGAGACCTTCAACAAAGAAGAGTCATTTGTTTTTCAGGGCGTTGTCTTTCACATGGATTCCAAGAAATAGATTTTTGAGAAAAGTTACATGAAGAATAAGAAAGGAATATATCGTTCATAGGTTGACCTAAGAGATATGTGGCCTTCGCATATTTCAAGAATTCATAGATAAATCGACGATGCACTAGATGACTCCATTAGTGTTCTTGAAGCGGAAAACATGCAGTCAAAAGAAAGGATCAAGGAATTGGAAGAGACCTTAATGCCTCTTCCACTTCTTTCTAGTCCTTTGGAAATCGTTGAACCCACCACACCCACTGCTAAATTAAAAGGATCCTAATTTTTACTTACATCATCTAGGAGCTATGTGGACAAAAATATCAAGAAAAGAATGGCATTAATCACAGAGGCTTGGGAAATTAGAAAAAAATGGTTTCTTTTTGCTCAAGGGCGTATTCCTTCCATGAGTATTTACAATTCAACCTAAAGAATGAAGACTATTTTCACCTTGATGTTGTGATACCCTTTGGTATTAAAGTTTTGAACATGACATAATTAAGCATAAGAGAGGAGGATATTCCCTCTCCAAGTCAGATCAAATAGTTGAACGCGTGCTAGAAAGAAAAGATAAAAAAAAATTGAATAACATTGTTCAAACATGAAGCCAAGCTATATCAAGGAGGGAGGAACTATTCAAAAGTATCACGGAGGTGGACCTAGCCAGAAGAACTAACGAAGTCCAATATGCCAAATTGATCTGAAACTCATTGTTCCTAACAAAGCAACAATTTGATGAGCAAGTTGATATCTTTAAAGAGTTGATAGTTGAAACTTTCTATGGTATACCTGAAAATGTTGAGGATGACATAGACAATTGGCTAATGGACTACTCCATGAAAAATCAGGACATTGAATAAGCATTACATGGAATTTCCCTTGATCTAAGAGACTTGGAGGGCAAGTTGTTAAACATCAAAATCCTGAATGAAATCAACATGAAACCAATGAAAAATTATATTGAAGAATGATTTAATAAAGCTATCGACAAATCGACCACTCAGGGGAAAGAAACAATAGAGACGGTTCCAGTAACCGTTAATGAAGACAATAAAAGGACACTGGCAAGCAACTGAAGGTATGAGAGACCATCATAGTAATTTTATGTTGATCACATCCTTATTTTCTTTATCAAGTCCTTCATCCAGTTATTCCACCTCTTTCACTAGAAAGGTTTAACCGAATAATGATAACTCCTCTTTTCTTCTTACCAGGTCTTGTTATTCTTTTACTGCCCACCATATTCCTTCTACAAGATTAATTCTTGTGTATATTTTGTTTATGGTCCATAGGATCCCCAATCCCATTCTTTAAGACAAACACATTTCAAATTTCAAATAATATGTAAGAAACTATATATTCTTTAGAAATTTCAAAAGAGCTATTTCAGGAAGAATCTAGACTGTACTTTGTAACCCAGAGTTTTGAATACAAAGTATTTGAGTTTGATCTATCATTATATTTATTTGAGTTGCACATGTTCACTTTGTTAAAGTTCTCTTATGCATGGAGACCATCTTCTTTTTATTTTTATGTGATTATAAATCTTTAGTCAAACTATGATGGATGTGAGGAAATTTTGTTTATTTGGTTTAAATGTGTGAATGTGCTCGGTTCCTGGTCCTTTCTCAGGAAATTTATTTTAAAAGAAAACAAAATAGTTTCCTTTTATTTTCTTGCAATATTTATATTTCTTTGAATTAATATGATAAACTTTTGTCTAGTCCCACATTCTGAATATCTAGAATTCCCAAGAAAATCTAAAGAGTAGTACCACCTCTATAAAAATGCAGGGGGATTTACATCCTCATGAGGTTTTTGTCTCAGTCCTAATAGATTCAAGCATCAACATTTTTGGAAACCGTACTGGGGAGTGAACTGAAATTTGGAACATGGTATACAATTTTTGAAAAATATATGACTTTTCCCTAGGATGATCAACCCCACTTAGAAATCGGATTGAACAATCAAAAAAGCATATTACATCAGTTATACAATATGGTAATAACAACAGTCAAGACCTGAGAAAATTTAATAAGAAGAAAGAGAAAATGCTCCAGAGATTGAGGAGAGACAGGAAAGAAGATCGAAAAAACCAACGGCTAGCTAGAGTAACACAAGAAAAAGGTCAGGATTGAAGCTAGAAGTATACAAGGGCCCCATTACCAGAACTAGAAGCAAGAAACTCTTTACTGTTATAAGTCAAAAGCATATTCCTTGGATCTCTCCAGAAATGGAAGAAAGAAATGAACGACCCTGAGACGAGCATCATGAGGAGAGACAAGGAGGTGGAAGAGATGATGCAACAAATCAAGAAAACTTAAGGTTTGAAAATAGAATAATAATAAGAGATTCTCTTTTGAATCTTCTAGGTGAGAAACATAATCTCCCTGTTCTCCCTAAGGGCACCCTAAAGGAATTTTCTGGAGACGCAACAATCGATGCAAAGAAGCACCTGTGCTTATTTCTTGATGTTTGCAATTTTCACCTTTTTGAATATGATGATGTCATGGTAAGGTTGTTTCTGCAAACCCTTTCAGGAAGAGTGTATGAATGGTAGATGACATTTCGCAACAAATCAATTCGCTCATTTAATGACCTTGAAGCCATGTTCCTAACTATGTTTTCTGCTCTAATTGCTTATCATACCCTTCTCACTGATTTCACCTAGATTGGTTTGAGGAAGAATGAAAGGATATGATATTTTAATCTTAGGTTCAATAAAAACTTGAGTAAGATTCGAGAAGATAAAAGACCGAATGACCCATTCATTCCTGGTTGTTATAAGAATGAAATTCCCCCGAATGTGAAATACACTATTAGAACATCCCAAATGGATACCTTTGAGGAAGAAATGACTAAATCCACTATGATGGAAGAAATAATGATTGAAATATGTGTCGACCTCGATATTACACTGGGAAAAATACAAAGGTAGCTGGGAGGTTTAAGTATTCATAATGAAGGAGCTTCCAGTTCAATAAAGAATGAAGAATTCAAGCCATGACTGGCTCAAAACCAAACAATCAGAGAGGGATTTTTCAATGGAACCATACATGATGTAAAGGTAGACCATGTGGAGGAACAAGAAACTAAGCAAAGAATTGAAATTACACAAATGACTAGAACTATCAAGCAAATGCAGAACGAGATAACTAGACTAAGAAGGGGAGATAATTATGTGGTGAATCCAAGAATGCCAATTCTTGAGAAAAGAAGGAATCCTCCCCAAGAAAATAAGGTGATATTTGAAAACATGGATAATATGTAAAGACCAAGGGTTCTCAGGCAACCTACTACCAATGCAGTTGTTCTGGATGATGTGTATGATGAGAAAATAATTGAGCAAGAGAATTATTACTCACTTGATGAAAGTTATGAAACTGTGCAGATGGATGGATGCGAGAAATCCATGTACATATTTTAATAAGGTGACAACGATCTGAACTCGCAAGAAAATGTCTCCCAGATAAGAGGATTTGTAAATAGACGTAAGAATAAGAATGACTCTGAAAAAAAAAAAAACCAATAAAATAAAGAAAAAACAAGTGAGAAAAGAGAAAATGAGAAAGTGACAGATAGTGTTGGAAGTAAAAGGTAACAGCTAATGTCAAACTCCAATTAGATGACATGTAATGTTGTAGATAACTATTCCCTTTACATAAGTGGTGAAGATTCCCCAACAAAGGGAAAACATTTTGAAATTGTTGGAAGATCCACTTGAAAGAGAAGAAGCTATTATTTCCAGTCCAAAACAGAGCCAGTCAGTTGCCAATCTGAGAGGTTAAATTCTTCATTTTTACATCTCAATTGAAAATCGTGATGTTGCACTACATAATTGTTTAGTTGACATGGGTGCGAAAAATAATATCATACCACTGGAGGTCATGGAGGCACTGGGAATGAGTTTCACCAAGTATTATGAAACCGATAAAAGTATATATGCAATTGATTCTAGAAAAGTGTCAGCTTATGGAGAAATCAAGACTTTATGCTTGGATCATGACATCCCCCGATATCATTACAATATTCAATATTATTGTGGTAGACATTCTTCCGACGTATGGAGCTGTTCTGGGAAGATATTGAACATCCATGATCGAGGGATATATAATGAACGATGGAAGTTGTATTATTCTTCCAAGAAAAGAAGGAGAAATGATTAAAGTGCCCCGTGAGCCCAAAAAAACCTTCTCTTTCAAGAATAAGGACAATGAATTAATGGAATATTATATAGATGTCGATATTTGAAACTATGCTATCATAGATATGTAACATAATGAAATCCTATAACAAGATCAATACATGGAGAATAAAAAATGTATGTTCGAAGTCTATTGGAGGATGTCATTCAACGGAGCTTGTTCAAAATACGGGAGCAGAGTTGGAATTGTTCTTATAAGTCCAAATAAGGTTTTGCATCCACATGCTATTACACTAGAATTTTCATGTACTAATAATGAGGGAGAATATGAAGCCTTGATTCAAGGGATGATCCTTACACAAGAAATGAAAATAGAACATCTAATTTTGACTGGTGACTCCGAGTTGGTTATTAATTAGGTCATCCACAGGTATAAAATCAAGAAGGAAAGACTCAAGTTATATTTCAAAAGAGTTAACGAATTGATGGAATCTTTTAGTTCCTTTAGCATTTATTTCATTCCAAGGGACAAGAATCATAAGGCATATTCATTGGCCTTTGCAGGCTCATTGTCAAACCTAGACAATATCCAAATAAAAACGTCTTTCCAAGTAGAAAGAGCATTCCAAACTTTTGTGCTCGATAACATGGAATATTTGCAAGTGTTTTAGAATGATGAACAACTGGAAATTTTTGTGTTGAACGATGATGATGATGAAGACAATCACATACCTGTTGTCCCTAAAGATTGTATACCATCTTAGTCTTGTTTTACGAAATATGATCATGCTAAGAATATCCTTGAACAAGTTTCAATTCCAAAAGTTTAAGAGATAAGAAAATTCAATATTGGAACACACAGTTTCCTGAAATATGTTAACTTGGGAGTTGATTGCACCACTGAGGAAGTTAATCAATATGTTGCATTGTTTAAAGAATATATTGATGTGTTCACATAGAACTATGACAATTTGAAAGATTACGATAAAATGATGTTCCATCACATCATCCCTTTGAGGGAAGAAGCAAAGACTGTAAAGAAAAAAATAAGGATGATGAATCCCAAAATGAAAACTCTAGTAAAGATTGAACTTGAGAAATTAAAGAAGGCTGGAATAATTTATCCCATTAGACTCTCCGACTGGCTTTCAAATCCTATGATTGTAAGAAAAAAGACTAGGGAAATTCGAATGTGTGTTGATTTTAAGGACCCTAACAAAGCAATCATAAAGGATAACTTTCCTTCACCTAATATGGAGTTTCTCCTCCAGAAAGTTATTGGATTAGCCTGGATGTCCACGTTGGATGGTTTTTTTGGATATAACCAAGTTTTGGTCGCCGAGGAAGACAGGGAAAAGACAACATTCATAACACCTTAGGAAACATATGCATATGCTAGAATGCCCTTTGGTTTGAAGAATGTTGGAGCCACATTCCAGAGATCCATGGATCATGCATTTAGTGGGTTGATAGAAAAAATTATGGCATATTATCAAGATGACTTGACAGTGCATTCAAAAAGAAGGGGTCATCATATCCATCATTTGAGAAAAGATTTTGAAAGATGTAGATAATGTGTTGTCTCTATAAATCCAAATAAATTCTTATTCCTTGTAACTCGAGGAAACTTATTGGGTCATATTCTGTGCAAGGAAGGGATTTATATAAATCGAGAAAGATTTAAAGAAATAAATGATCTCAACCCCCGACATGCAAGAAAGGATTTCAATCATTTTTCAGCAAGACCAATTTTGTGAGAAGGTATGTTCCTTACTATGCAAGTATTGTGAATCCGATCAATTTTTTGTTGAACAAGGAGCAGAGGTTTGAATGGACAATAGATACTCAAGAATATTCTAACAATATCAAAGGAGAAATCACCACATCTCTAGTCCTCATTAGTCCATATTTTTAAAGGGATTTCATCATATATTCATTCGCTACATAAGCAATTGTTGCATATGTTCTTACTCAGAAGAATACCAAAGGTGAACAACTCCCAATCAGTTTTATGAGAAAAACCATACATGACTATGAATTGAGGTACTCAGAACTGGAAAATCAAGACTTGGCTCTTGTGAAAGAAATGGCGCACTTTCGGACATACATATTGAACTCCCATGTTATTTCTTATGTTCCTTCATCGCCAGTGAAGATGCTTCTGAATCAACAATTGAGAGAATGGAAATGGGCTAATTGGTTGGAGAAGATACAAGAATATGATATTGAAATTAAACCTTTAAACACTGTCAAAGGACACGGCTTATGCAAGCTCATCGTGAATAGTGATTTTGTGGATGGAATGATTTCAATCTTAGTAGGAGAACCATTGTTTGATTCAGAATGGTATAGAGATATTGTATTCTAATTGAGGTCCGGTAAATTTATTGTCACCATGAACCGGAAGGAGTGAAGAACATTGAATATGAAGGAAAAACATTATGTGTTGATTGTTGATATACTTTTCAGGAGAAATTATGATGGTATAATAATGAGATGTGTTGATGAAAACCAAGCCCAAGAACTGATGAGAGAATTCCATGAACGAATATGTGATGGACACTTTGCACCTGCTGCCACCACCCATAATATAATAAGAGATGGATTCTATTAGCCATCAATTTTCAGAGACTCATATGCCACAATAAGGAAGTGTATATCATGCCAACAATTTTCAAGAAAAATGAAGATATATGTGATGCCTTTACAACCCATAATTGTAGAACAACCATTCTCCCAATGGGGACTTGATGTTGTCGGGCCAATTTATCTGAAGTCTAGCAAGGGATATATGTACATTCTCATTGCTACATATTGTTTCACAAAATGGCCAGATGCAGTGGTGTTAAAGAAAGTTGATTTTGAAGAGCTATTTAATTTCCTCAAAGATAATATTATGTCAAGATTTGGTGTCCCATATAAATTTATCATTGATAATGGTTCTTTTTTCATCGGGTCAAAGTTTACAGATTTTTTTGGAGAATATGGAATTATCATGGGTCAATCGTCAAATTATTATCCACAAGGAAATTTTTTTGCAGAATCCACAAATAAAACATTTCTTCAGATACTAAAGAAAAATATTGACAAGAACCAAAGGAATTGACATCTAAAGCTAATTCATGTGTTGTGGGAAAGAAGAATGACTCCAAAGGACAACACCGGTATGTCCCCATATACACTGGTTTATGGGAAAGAAGAGAAAATGCCAATTATCCTTGAACTCAATGCCGCGAATTTCATGGTTAATACAGAATATACAAAAGACAGTTCACCTATCCAAAGGAGGATGAATCAGTTGTTGAAATTGTAAGAAGAACGCGACAAAGCCATGAATCCAACTGCTCAGAGACACCAAAGTGTGAAAAGTTATTTTGATCAGAGCACAACTATAAATAATTTTCAGAAGGGAGAACTTGTGTTACTTTGGAACAAGGCCAAGGAGAGACCGTTGCTGCATACAAAATTCAAAGCACTCTGGATTAGACCATACATTGTTGAAAAGATCCTAGGTTTCAACTCCCATATGCTCCAAGACATGAAGGGTAAAAGGTTAATGTTGCCTATCAACGAGAAACATTTGAAAGGTTTCTTCACCTAATACTTTATCATTATCATTGCACATAGTTTTATTTTTTAGTTTGTATATTCTTACTTTGAATCCATAGCCTAATGGACAAAAGAAAGTGGTCATAAAGATTCTAGATTGTTGACAACCCATGGGGGGTTATCATCCCATAGTTGGAGTTAGTTGTTGAGACCGTTTCCCACTTCCGACTTTCCCTCCCCTTTCTATCTTCCCAAATTATTTTTTCCATTTCTTTTCCCTCTTCTATACTTACCCAAATTCACTCCTCCTTTTCTTCCTTCTATTCTCCCTTTCTAGTTACTATACTTAGTCATTTTTTCTTTTTGGAATGGAAGGTTCATGGGTTAGCAGACTCATTGGTTCTCATTTTCATCCATACTCCCATATCATGAGTATGATTGACCTCAATATTTCTCTATACTTAACCATTTTTATAGTCGCGGGTTCGTGGGTTCAACCTTTCATACTCCAAGTTCTGCGACATCCATTTTTCACCTATAGATCCATGATCTACATTATGAACATTGGATTCACCGAGATCCTAAGTATCTCATCTCTCCTATATTGATTATGATTGACAAAATTACAAAACTTAGCCTATTTTCGACCGTCTGGAACTGTGGGTTCGTGGGTTCCCAAGTTGGTAGGTTCACAAAAATTCCCAAATCCTAATTTCTCCTATACGTCCCTATCATCCTCGTTCTTTTCCTAATACATATTTAAGAATGGTTTAATTATACTAACTCATCATGCAGGTTCCATAAATATCATCATTAATAAGTGAAGGGATCGAGGAGATTTTTTCATTAAACCACATTAAAGCATGATTTGACGAAGATTGTATTATTGTTATCTCTCTCAAAGTGCCCATTCAAAATATTAGATGGATTAAAGGAACACTCTTGTTAACCTATGGCCACAAAAAATCGACAATAGTTTTGTGGTGATGCTTTGAATATTTTTGGGCATAAGGACCAGAACTTTCATTGGTCTAGAACTTATTCTTATTATTCATCCCTTTCTACTCAGAAGGAAGTGATCTGGATGTCCGAATTGCTTGTGCAGGGTGTGTCCTTGAGGTTTTTGAATACAAGGAACTGGTTGCATGGTGCATTTATAAATATATACCAAGTCAGCGTAATTCAACTTCAAGACCATTCTCCCATCTCTCTTTCACCTCAAGTATTATGTAAGATGTTGAAACTCCCTAAACCAACACTCACTTTCAAAGGAGAGGATTGCGGGAATTTCTTGAAAAATCATGACAACGACCTGGATCTATTTCCTAAGATATTGGAGAATCTCACGGCCATCCCTAAATATATTACCAGGTTGCATGCCAACTCGTTTAAAAACCCGTTTCGGGAAATTGCTTGGTTATTCTCCAGGGTGGCAGGCCAATAAAGTGCCACCAACATTTCCCATATGATCCTTTATATATTATATTTTACTGTCAAAGAGCAAGCCATTTTCGACTGGGGAAAACTGATTTCCATTGAAATCTCTTCCCAATTGTCATAGTGCAAAAAGGATAAGAAATTATATATGGCTTCTTATTTGGTGTTTGCGATAACATATTGCTGTCAATTTCCTAAATTGTCTATCTGTAAGAGGTTTAACTGTGAATTTGACCCAGTTACATTTTGGTACCAAGTGTTCTCGAGACACAAAGATTCTTTGCATTTCTATAAAGTTTTCAATGATTTTGTCTCTGATTTTAAAGGATTGTTTTTTGGAAAAGATACCCCTAGAATATCTGACCAGGTAAGTAAATTCCTAGATAAAAAGGGGACGTTGGCGAAAATGGAAAATTACATTGTTATTAGGATTTTCAGTTTTAAGAAAAATCCCTCCTTTATTCCATGCCATATATCTGATAGAATGTTTATTGCAGAAGTTGCAAGGAAATATAATTTATGGCTACACTTTTTTCATGAGAAACGAAAAAAGAAATTCATACACTTTCCTTGGAAAATTGGAGACTTTATATTCAGAAATGTAAACAAAATTGATGAATTTGCAAACCACTTTCACATTCTGAATCTCAAATATGTTGAAAAGATAAAAGGGTTTGACCCTAGCGAAAATTTTGTTGAACATATTCTAGCAATGGGATTCAGAAATTTATTTATCCATATTGTTCTAAGTGAAGAAGAAGATAATAACTTAGGCTCTCATATTCACAAAGTTGGTGACTTGGAAATGGTACTCAGTACCAATGAATTTTACTGAAGAGTCCCAACGAGAAGAGTTCGCAGTCCCCAAATATTACTCCTAAGACTACAACATATCAGATAAATGCTCCACTGACCCACCCATCTAGAAAAGTGACCAACAATAGTTCAGGCGACGGAGGAGAAAAGAATCCCCCTTCGGGAAAAATTGAGAGCTCGCACAAGATTCCTCTATGAAAAAACTGGAAAAACCTTGTGCAAGAGGAAGAATACCAGTGCATAGAGAGTGAAATCAATATATTCTCCCTCAAAGATATGGAGCTCTAAGAGGACATCGAGAAAATGTTTCCCCCACTAGATCAGTCAGGGAACACAGCCCACCAGAATCCATCATTGGAAACCATTGAGAGTGAGACCTTCAACAAAGAAGAGTCATTTGTTTTTTAGAGCGTTGTCTTGGCAAGGATTCCAAGAAATTAATTATTGAGAAAAGTGATGTGAAGAATACGAAAGGAAAATCTCATTCATAGGTTGACCTAAGAGATATGTAGCCTTCCCATATTTCTAGAAGTCATAGAGAAACCGATGATGCAATGGATGACTCCATTGGTGGTCTTAAAGCTAAAACCATGAAGTTAAAAGAAAGGATCAAGGAACTAGAAGAGGCCTTAACACCTCTTCCACTTCTTTCCAGTCCTTTGTATATCGTTGGGCCCACCACGCCTACTACTAAATTAAAAGGATCCTCAAGCTTACTTACATCATCCAAAATCTATGTGGACAGAAATATCAAGAAAATAATGGCATTGATCACAAAGGCTTGGGAAATTTCAAAAAACATGGTTTATTTTGGCTCAGGGTGCATGCCTTCCATGAGTATTTGCAAGACGACCTAAAGAATGAAGAAGGTTTTTACCTTGATGTTGTGGTACCATTTGTTATTAAAGTTTCCAACATGACATAATTAATGAGAAGAGAGGAGGATCTTCCCTCTCCAAGTCGGATCAAACAGTTGAACGCGTGATGGAAATAAAAGATAAAAAATTTGAATAACATTGTTCAAATGTGAAACCAAGCTATATCAAGGAGGGAGGAACTATTTAAAAGGCTTACAGAGGTGGACTTAGCTCTAAGCTCTAACGAAGTCCAAGATCCCAAATTGATCCTCAACTTGTTGTTCATAACAAAGCAACAATTTGACGAGAAAGTTGATATATTTAAAGTGTTATCAATTGAAAATTTCTATGGTATACTTGAATATGATGAGGACGACATATACAATTGGCTAGTGGACTACTCTGTGAAAAATCATGACATTGAAGAAGAGTTACATGGCATTTCCCTTGATCTAAGAGACTTGGAGGGCGAGTTGTTCAACATCAAAATATGGTATGAAATCAACGTGGCACCAATGAAAATTTATATTGAAGAATGGTTTAAGAAATATATTGACAAATTGACCACCAAGGGGAAAGAAACAGTTGATATGGTTCCTGTAACCATTAATGAAGATAATAAAAGGACACCAGAAAGAAAATGGAGATACACGAGACCATCATAGTAATTTTATGTTGATCACATCCTTCTTTTCTTTATTAGGTCCTTCATCTAGTTACTCCACCTCTTTCACCATAAAGGTTTAACCTAAGACTGATAACTCCTCTTTTCTTCTTACCAGGTCTTATTGTTCTTTTACCGCCCACCATCTTACTTCTACAATATTAATTCTTTTGTATATTTTATTTATGGTCTGTGGGATCCCCAATCCCAGTCTTTAATACAAACGCATTTTAAATTTCAAAGAATATGTAACATATTTTTTTTAGAAATTTCAAAAGAGCTATTTCGAGAACAATATTGATTGTACTTTGTATCCCAGAATTTTGAACACAAAGTATTTGAGGTTGATCTATAATTATCTTTATTTGAGCTTCCCATGTTCACTCTGTTAAAGTTCTTGTATGCATGGAAACCATATTCTTTTTATTTTTATATGATCATAAATATTTAGTCAAACTATGATGGATGTGAGGAAATTTTTCTTATTTGCTTTAAATGTGTGAATGTGCTTGGTTCCTGGTATTTTCTTAGGAACTTTCTTTTAAAAGAAAAGAAAACATTTTCCTTTTATTTTATTGCAATATTTATATTTCTTTAAATTACCATGAAAGACTTATGTCAAGTCCCCCATTCTAAATATCTAGAATTCCAAAGAAAATCTAAAGAGAATTACCATCTCTATAAAAACACAAGACGATTTACATGCTCATGAGGTTGTCATTTCAGTCCTAACAGATTCAAGCATAAAAAATCCTCCATCATGGCCTCCTGCCACACTCCATGATGTGGAATCTACTCATAAGTGGAAGGCTCAACATCTATAAGCTCTGTCATGAGTGCCATACACTTGAATCTATCGGGTAGTCTACTATGTCTTAAATATATCTCTATAGGTCCTACCTATCCATAATAACTAACTTTGGACATGTACCACTTAGGTTGGGACCTAGCATTTACATCTTGTTGAACAACCACATGCTGCTCATCCTCCTCATCGGTCTCCTGACTATCAGGTCCACTAGTCTCCATGCCAACAACTATACATGTACGTGTATCTTGTGTCTATGCCTATGACCTTGTACTTTGTACATGTGCATCCTCACTCTTCTTCGCCAAGTCTTGTCCATGCTAGTCCTCTTTCTATGCTGGCATATATCTAGATCCCCTCAAGGCTCACTCCTCGAATTGCACATCCCTTCATACCACTATCCTCCGTTGTGTTGGAAGAAAGATGTGGTAGGCCTTGGAGACCTCACTATAACCAACTAGTAACCCCTTCTCTCCTATGGGATCCAAATTTGTCCTCTTCTCTAAAGGGACATGACAGTAACAAACAGTCCAAAAAATGCGAAGATGACTCAAAACTAGCCTTGTACATGTATAAACCTCATCGGGTGTCAAATTCCCTAGAATGGTATATAGAATCATGTCTTGTATGTATACAATTGTGTGATAGGCCTCTTCCCATAAAAACATCAGTAACCCATGATCATGTATCATCGCACGCACTGCAGCTACTATGGTCATGTTCTTGCATTCTACCACTCCATTCTATTGTGGGTTATAAGGAACTGTGAGCTCCTTCTTAATATCCTTAGTAGCACAATACTTCACAAACTAATTATGAGTGTACTTATCCCCATTATTCGATCTAAGTACCCGGATCCTCCTACTAGGTTGATTCTCCACTAGAGCTTTGAATTCCCTAATCTTATCGAAGACCTCATCCTTGGTCTTAAGGAAATATATCTAGGTCTTCCTGGAGTACTCATCAATAAATATCACAATAGTAGTTGAAGCCACTAAATGACTCCACACTCATAGAACCACAAACATACGAATGGATTATATCCAAGATTCCCTTGGACCGATGCTCACTAGGTGGAAATGATCTGTGGGAATATTTTCCCAAAGTGAAACCCTTACAATGGCCATGCCTCTCTATTGAAACCTGAGGAATTACTGTAACTATCTGTCTCAAATGCCCCAATGCACAAAAATGTAGATGCCCCATCTGTTTGTGCCACAACTCACCCAAATTTGTGTGTCTATTGACTAATGATTTCGCTGGCTCAAAATGTAATTCATACACTTTCTCACTGTGAACACTAATCACCTTATCCATATTGGCCATAGACCCCTTTGGTCTAATGTACACCTTCCCTCCATGGAAGGTCACCTCAAACCTTTATCCTCTAGGATCAAAACTAAAATGAGGTTCTTGGTAAGACTAGAAACATATAATACATCAACAAAGAAAATTGGTTTACCTGACTCCCTATGCAATGACACAATGCCTATGCATTTATCTTTATAGCATGCCTTATCTCCCAACTCAATATGAATGTTCATGCCTCCCTTATGCAATCTAATGAAAAACTCCTTGCACCCAGTCATATGACAAGAAGCGCCACTATCCAAATACCAAACATCTATGACAAATGAACTCGAAATACATGTAACAAGGTTGAAATCCTCCTCAAATATTTTCCAAAACTCCTTTACTCCTGCCAAGGCTACCATCTAGGGCTTACTCTTCTTTTTCTTTGAACACTGTGAGGAAAAGTGGCCTAACTTGTGACATTTGAAACACTTGACTTTGGAGAAGTCAATGTTTTTCTTCTTTCCACCCGCTCCACTCTTGGAGCCCTTCTTCTTAGACTTTCCCTTGCCTTTTCTTGCAAGAGCTAAAGCCTCCTCATACACAACTTGAGACCCTCTAGATGATCCAATCGCCTGACCAAGGAAAATCTCCTCTTTCACAAAATCATCCCATAAACATTTTCAATCAAGGAGTTTATCCCAATCTACAATTCCATGCACAAACATGTCCTATGACTTTGAAAATCCATTAAGGGCTACACATACAAACTTAAAATCCTTTGTCTTTGTTCCAACAATTGCAAGATCATCCCTGATCTATGTAATACATGTGAGGTATTGAACCACACTTTTTCCCTTTTCTATCTTGGAACTTCTCATCCTCTTGAAGCACCATAAACCCATTCTCATTTTTACTCTGGTAGAGGCCACTCAAGGCAGCCCACATATCTTTAGCATAGGTTTTTCCTATGAGGTGTGGGATTATGTGATCCATTACCCCATCAAGGATTATTCTCTTAGCCTTAGCTTCACCCTCTTCCAGGGTCCCAACAACATTGCATCTGTAAGAGTTAGTGTTATCTCTGCAGTTTTCTCAAGGGCATCATTGACATCCAAGATCGTGGTAACCCTTTTCTTCCAGGTAAAAAAGTTTTGAGCACCTGTAAGTCTATCCTCCATTCTCAAGGTCATGGCCATTTTGAAAGTGTCTTTGTCCAAACCATCATGTTTCCTTACTAATTTTGTGCTATAATAAACCCTTGTTTTTCAGATATGAACCTTTCCTTATTGTAGATCTGAAATAATCTGCCTGAAAACCAAAACTTTGATGTTGTTCCTTCAAGAATATTTCTCTGATACAATGTGAATCCACTAAAACCTAGCAAGGTGAACGAGAAAACTCCAACAATATAATACTCAAAAATCAGTTAGCACTTAAAATAATTTTTTGAAATTGTTCTTTGTAAGGTTACTGCTAGGTTTCTTCACAAAATTAAAATGCACAGCAGAAAATAAATGTAGGAACAAAGCAGAAGACAAGAACAAACGCATCACATGAAGTACACACGTATTTTTGGGTAAAATAACCTTGGAAAAAACCCAATGTAGGAAAACTCGTTCTTCAGTTTGTGGATTTTATTATTATGCAACATAAATAATATAAATATCTCCTACAAATGGATTGATCCATTCAAATGCCTGAGTAAAACCCAACAATACACTTTTAGAACAATTGCCCTATACCAAACCAACGAACCAAAATGATTGAGAAATAACCCCTGTGTAAGCCTTTGCATGAATCGTACGACTGTCTGCGTCACTTCTACATTACCATGTACAACGACTCCTTCAGATATGAGTATTGGCCTCTAAAAAAAGCTAAGGAAGCTAGAAAATCCTCCTATAAAATTCTCCTCCGCCCTCTCTGCAAAATTTCTCCACCAAAACCTCAAGAAAATTCCTTCTCCAAGTTGAATTTCGCCCTCTCTCTTAAAAAAGATACGCCCAACAACCAAGTCGATTTATTTTATCTTAATGAGCAAGTGAAAATGATATCTCCAAGAGATTAGGTGCTGAGATCAGCCCTCATCCTCTCAATGAGATGGATGACCAAGATTAAAAGAACCAACACTTAAATTATTTTCACTTTTAACTTTAGAAAAAAGTGCTCAATAAGTCAACATTAAAGTATAACACATCTAATGTACTTTTTCCTGGTAAAACTTTAGGAAAGAGATCAATCCATCAACTTAGCTAGTTTCATTGTCCTCCTCCATGCTAGGACACTACACATGGTGAAAACCTTGTGAATTACACTTCTCAACAATATGACTATAAAATTTCTTTGCATATCTTCTTTATCTTCATTATACAATGTTATTGTAATCTTTTGAAATTTCATTTATAACAATAAAATTTATTTTTTCACCATTTGCATTTATATCTCCTTACCTTCTTTATTTCCATTATAAAATGTTTTTTTTTAATATTTTGAAATTTCTTTTACCACTCTAAAAAGTATTATTTCACCCATTCCTTTTATATCTCTAAATGTCTTGAAACTACTTTTACCTGTAAAGTTATCTCCTTTAATCATCTCTTTTTAGAGTCACCAAGCTATTTGTTGTTACTTCTACTTTGACCATAGTTAAAAAGGCTACTTGTTATGTTAAAAAGGCTATTTGTCTTGAAACTAACTTTACCTGTAACGTTATCTCCTTTCATCATCTCTCTTTAGAGTCACGAAGCTATTTGTTGTTACTTCTACTTTGACCATAGTTAAAAAGGCTATTTGTTATGTTAAAAAGGCTATTTGTTATTACGTTTACTTTGAGGGTAGTTAAAAAAAAGTTATAGTTTAAATAATTTTAAAATTTTATTCTTTTTATTATTTTTTGGTTTTTGTTTAAAATTCAGTCAGAAATTTATAAAAATAAAAATAATTGAAACTGTAAATTTAAATGGTTAAGATTATATTTAATTAAGAATCTGATAAAGTAACTCAATTAAGAATCTGATAAAGTAACTCAATAATTTCAGTTGTCCATTTGTTTCTCAACGTCATTTCTGCTGTCTGTGTATGATACACGTCATAGTGGGTGCTTTTGATTATTATATTTTCAACCGTTGGCCACTTAAAAGCAAAAGCAAACAGTACTGCAATCTTCTCATATCTTGTCGGTCTTTCTTTTTTTGGGTGGAACATTAAATAAATTTAGATGTGGAATTTATTTGTATATAACTTTTATATATTATTTATTTGATAGTAGTCAAATTTATTATAACTTAATTATAAATGAATATGGAGGGCAATTATTCGTTGATTACTATTCAATGATACAAGTCTGTTTATTATTATTAAAAAAAAATCATTAACTTTTAACTTTTTGACGGTAATAGACTTTCATATTTATGGATTTTGGATCTTAACATATTCTTTTGTTTATTTCAAATGTCTATGGAATTTGAATCTTAACCTTTTATTTATTTATTTGAAGACAAACACTTAATAAATAAAAACAATCTTAAACCTTATAATATTATATTAGGTCGTTTACTATAAATATGTTACAAATTATTGAGACACGCTATAACGAAGTTCGACAAATGCGATGTTACATATGTGATGGGGTGGAATGATTTAATATGCACATGGAAAACCAACACAATTTTATAAGTGAAATAAATAACTTTGAAAAATTATGAAATATTATATTTTTCACTATTAAGTTCCTCATTATAAGGTTAAAAATTATGAAATGTTACATTTTTCACTATTAAGTTCCTCATTATAAGGTTAGCATGAGACCATTTGTACCAATGACTAACAAGAAGAAATGTGTTGATGTAGAAATAATTGGCGTGTATATCCAAGATCCAAAAAAATAGGTGAGAAGTAAAACGGCACAACCCCAACACTAAAAACAAGCAATGTGTTGAGGATAAACGACATGAAAGATCTACATAAAAAAGAAGTATGGGTAGCAAATGAAATAATATATCGGAAGAAAGGTCGTCTAAGCCCACAAACACGGAAAAAGAAAGGTACAAAGGAGAACCATGAGCATGGCATCTCGGTTAATGTAAGCCTTGGAAGTTAAATTAATTTTTAAAGATTAAGAATAAAGTATTATTTTTATAATTACGGAAAAAAATATTAAGAAAAATATATATTTAATAGTTTAAATTAGTTATTAATATTAATAAAATAATTTGAATAACTTTTAAACTTATTTCTGTCTGCATATAAACAAAAACTGCATTTAACCAAAAAATTATAAGTTCAAAACAATCAATTAAAAAGACATTTCTTTGGTTCTATGAAAATATCATGTGTATATAAAAAATCACAATGACACAATTTATACTTCTACGAAAGTATATGATATTTAATGTTTATCTTGTTAGAATAAAAAATGTATTATGTAACAAAGTTACTTTAGGTTTATGTTATTTTTTTGTGTGTGTAAAGCAATTTATCTCATATTTATCAGTGGAAATGACTTTTTAAATGAACAATGATATATAAAGAGGTAAAGTTAATTGTAATAAATGTGTCATTTATTCATAATATTATATTATATTGTGTTATTATGAATAGTCTGAAGAGATAACATGTAGTTTCATACCTTTCTATTAGGATATTAACTATCTAGTTTCATACCTCTCTATTAGGGCATTAGGCATGGATACCCCATTAGAAAAATATTATGAATATTAAGATAATTTGGAATAAGAGACAACTAGTAGAAGTTAGAGCTATGGGAGAAGAAGGTTAAATAGTCTACCTTCTCAACATAGTAATGTAATTTTTTCTCTTAGTTAATTACTTTCTCAAAACTCTAGAAGATATTTGAGAAGATATTATTGTTTCTCTCCCAGCTTAAGAAAAGAGAACCACTACAATAGAGACTTTGAGATATCTCAAGAAACAATCATAGAAGATTAGTTAAAAACAAGGGAGAGGTGGAATGCTATTATTGCATAAAGACAAGTGAGAGGTGGAATGCTATTATTGCAGAAGACAAGGGACACATGGATTGCTATTATTGTAGGAAAATGGGTCACACAACTTGGAACTATAGATTTTTAGCTAATGATGTTCTCAAGGGAAAAGTTAAACATTGATCTTAATAAAGAAAGAACATTCTACGCATTTTAGGAAGTCCACACTTGGAAGACAAGAATGGATTTAGTGTAGATATAACTACACTAATATTAATAAAGAAAGAACATTCTGTGAATTTTAGGAACTCCGCACTTTGAAGAGAAAAATGGATTTAGTTTAGATATAACTTAGCATGGATGGTTGTTGAGATAGTTTAGGGGATTTGTAATTCAGGAGTATAGGTAGGTGGATTCTAGGAACTCATAAATTCATCTCTAGCTCTACACCTTTACGAGGGTTACAAGGTAGCTTAATGAAGCTCCACCTAGTTGTTATAGAAATATTTTCCTCACCCTATGAAAACTTGCTCAGAAGCCCTTTTCCATTTCCCTATGCAAACTTGAAGTCCCCTTTTGTAGTTCCCAAAGCTAAAAATTGTATTTTTCTGCATATACGTGCCCTAACAGCTATAAAACATGTGTATATGCAGGCCACCCCATTACAGCCCACGTACATCGGGTTTGTGCCCAAAATTAAAAATGGTGTCGGGTTTCCATGTCACGTCATGAGATCCATGATCCTTGACCTTCCATATACTGGAAACTTTCTAATTCGGCCCTTCAGTTCCAATTGAAGGCTATAAATGGGCCATATCCAAAATGTGGAGAAGACAAGAAGAATTCAAATTTGATACCAAAGTTACTCTAGAGAAATTATTCACTTCATATTGAGTCTGCATCCCTTTGTCATTTTAAGTCTGAACACTTTGTTCA
>JASDQU010739232.1:51546-63652 GCA_032191745.1 Picea mariana | reverse complement strand
TAGGAACTCCGCACTTTGAAGAGAAAAATGGATTTAGTTTAGATATAACTTAGCATGGATGGTTGTTGAGATAGTTTAGGGGATTTGTAATTCAGGAGTATAGGTAGGTGGATTCTAGGAACTCATAAATTCATCTCTAGCTCTACACCTTTACGAGGGTTACAAGGTAGCTTAATGAAGCTCCACCTAGTTGTTATAGAAATATTTTCCTCACCCTATGAAAACTTGCTCAGAAGCCCTTTTCCATTTCCCTATGCAAACTTGAAGTCCCCTTTTGTAGTTCCCAAAGCTAAAAATTGTATTTTTCTGCATATACGTGCCCTAACAGCTATAAAACATGTGTATATGCAGGCCACCCCATTACAGCCCACGTACATCGGGTTTGTGCCCAAAATTAAAAATGGTGTCGGGTTTCCATGTCACGTCATGAGATCCATGATCCTTGACCTTCCATATACTGGAAACTTTCTAATTCGGCCCTTCAGTTCCAATTGAAGGCTATAAATGGGCCATATCCAAAATGTGGAGAAGACAAGAAGAATTCAAATTTGATACCAAAGTTACTCTAGAGAAATTATTCACTTCATATTGAGTCTGCATCCCTTTGTCATTTTAAGTCTGAACACTTTGTTCAGCCCCCAATCTCTTCCCTATTTCATGGAGAACCTCATTCAATCTCTCATATGAGATTTCCTTTGGTGGTGGATTGAAGTGGTGGAGGCCCAGTTGGAAGGGGCTTAGTTTCTCGGTTCCAAACGTGCCAACACAAAAACTTGTCATTCATACACTTCTCTTGATTACATTTTAATAGAAATACTCTTTTCTTGTCCAAGTAATGTCTTGCAAATATTTGAATTGTTATTCCATGGGCATATTTGTTATGAATATTGATGGATTATGTTATTGCATGTTCTAACTTTATATATTATCACCATATTCTTATGTACCTTGGTTGTTGAGGACAAGTTGCAGGTGTATTGCGTTGAGTCAAGTGCTCAACAGTGGACTTCATCGAATGTCTGGAAGAGGTAGGATCTTTATCATATCTTGTTAGCATATTTGATTATATAGAATACTTGATATTAGAGTTGATTTCTGCAGTCAGTTCCTTCTGTTGTGGTTTACCCCATTCCATAGTGATTTTCCTCGTAACAGAATTGGCAAGTATACTGGGGATTGAATCTTATTTTTGGGTTTTGGAGTGTTTTTCTCCTTTGATTGCTCCCGTTTATCTTGAGTTTCTTGTCGTTTGATTACTTGATGACCTCTTTTCATTTTGAGTTTGAGTTTCTTGAACTTATCCTTAATCTGGCAGTGTTTCAATACATATACGTGACTTTTTCCTTGGCAATCGCATACATACGCGAGTTGTCGTTCTGTAGGAAGCATATATACATAGTTTTTTCCTGAACAGTCGTGTACATCATCCTTTTTTTTCTTGATTGTTGAGTTTGATGTTTGTTGGGTAAGTTTTGATGGTTGTTGAGTCTTCTTAGGTCTCTATCATGACTATTAAGTGCATGCAGAGTGATATAAAACCTTTCTTTGGTTGAATTTTTGGGCTATTTTTCTTTCTCATCATCCTTTTAATTGGTTGTCCTTGCATCCTGGGCTGGGTGTTTTCTTCTTGATACTCTAATTGGTTTGTCTTTGTTTACATACAGTAGGGTCTTTTTATCAAGTTGTTGTTCAATCCTTACATTTTCATTCTTTTATAATGTAAATACAAAATATACATTTTGCATTGTTAACATTTGATCTTTCGGGTTCTTATCATTGATCTTAGTACATGTATGGAAAGATTGCATCTTATTTGAAATTGCAGAATTGAATTGAAAGTTTCATTTTGAAAAGATTATCATTTATTGGGAATTGAAGTTAGGACTTTGCATTTTATTCATAATCATTTATTTTACTTGTTGAGTCGTAACATCATCAGTTTCATGACCGCACCTTTTGAGTAAGAAAATCCACTAACAGTAACAATGATAAATTTAAAATTGATTCGAAACGATTTTTTTTTTTAGGGTGCACAAACTAGCTGAAGATTTAGAGCCTTGGAATAGGATTTTGTTAGTAAACTTCTCCAAGGCTATTAAATTCAACATATGTGTTTGACTAAGGGAGTGGTGAAATCCATTGTGTAACTGGTGACGTCAGGAGGCTTCGCTCACACCGGAGTTAAACACAAGTTCGGGCGAAGTTGGTTGAGGGGATATCCCCCCAATACTGTCTTAGCATCAGAGATATTTCTGGGGATCTATTCGTATATGGTGGTCCTGTTAGTACCTTTATCTTTGTGAGAGGTGGTTCTTTCAATATTTCAGGCTTTGTTACCCTGCCCATATGGTGGACCTAACTTACAACTGTTCATCTGTGCAATCGTTATATCATGGTGGATCAGTTGCTTGACATAGGTAGCCACATAGGTTACTTGTAGGGGTTATTTTGCAGGTACCTTGGGTCAAATAAGGGTCAGATAACAAACAACCTTTATCGAGGATTACCCCTCTCAGGGGATCTGAGCGACTGGTTGTTAAGCCCACGAGGGCCCTTATAACTGATTCTGATACCTTTGATCTTTAATAGGGAGTCTCAGGCCCCTCTTGGGTGAGGCATACCTACTTTAGGGAGGGAGGCCCCTATCAACCACTTTATCCTGTTTGTGTGCATATTGGCCTTTTCTTTATTTTTGGTGTGCTCTCTAACTATTAGTTGGCCTTAGGATTTTGCATTGTGTTGTGATTTTTCATTATTATGGTTAGTGGAGACCCCATGACTCCCTTAGTTAGAGTTACCCAATCCATGGTCTTTTCGCATTCCATGGGGATGAATCCTTTTGTATTTCTGAGTGGTACGTCGAATCATGATACGTATCCAATACCTTGGGCCTCTAATCAATTTTATCATGGTATGCCAGACATGTCTTCACACATTCCATCCTTTGTCTCATCGTCTTATGTGAATCCTAGTTTTGCGTCTGGGGGCATGATGCCTCCTTATACTCCCTTTTTCGTTTGGTGGGAGTCATATCCCTCAACTAACTCTTACAGTAGGAGGTTGGAATATTCCTTCCTATGGATCAAATCCTAGCTTCACTTTTCCAGGAGTAAGTGCTCAAATAGGAGGTCATTCTACTTATTACATCCCGTTCATCTATCCTTATTCCTCTATGCTGGTTCCTACGAACGATTTTACCATGGCGTACCTATGTCTGTCCTCTAGTGTTTCATCTGGAGGGAGTCAATTTTATAGTATGGGAAACCCCCTTCATTAAGTTCCTTCGTCAGTGGGAAAAATATACCCTCACCTGAGTAACCCTTGTCATGTCGCTTTCTCTTCGGAAGTGGCTTCCTCGGTGATGATGCCCTTACAACCCTTTATGAATCAATTTGGAGGACGATAATTTCATGTCGAACAGGGCCATGGTGTATACCAAAACCCTTCCTGGCCTGCAATTTATCAAAACTAGTCTTTCCCAGAACCTTGGTCTAAAATGTCGCAACCAACCGCCGCTTCCAGCCATGGTGGAAACAAAAGTCCAGTCACTTTGAGTCATACTTGCATTATATCACCAACCTCTTCTAGTCATGTTGGATATAGGTCAACAACCTCTGCAAGTCATGTTGAATACCAGCAATGAGTCATTGTAAGTCATGTCGGGGGCACAACTCACATTGCACATACATCACCAACCTCTGCTAGTCATTTTGGGGATTCATCACCAACCTCTGCCAGTCATGTTAGGGGTTCATCACCAAACCTATGCTAGTCATGTTGGGGGTTCATCATCAATCTTTGCTAGTCATGTTGAAGGTTCATCACCGACCTCTACTAGTCATGTTGGGCATTCATCACCAACCTTTGCAAGTCATGTTGGAGATTTGCTACTAGCCTCTACAAGTCATGTTGGGAGCATGTCACCAGCCACTACAAGTCATGTTGGGGGAATTCATACGATTGAGAATCCTAGAAGTGTAAGATGTAAGCCCAAGTTCCTTTGTAGGCTTTGCAAGAAGTGTGGTCCTTGCCCAGGGGGCCTTCGGGTTCTGATTCATCTTTGGTTTCCCAACCTTCTTTGGTTGATACATTTTTTGTGTCAATGCAATACTCGACCGACACCACTCTTGTTTTGGGAAGGGATGCATCTCTAAACCATGTTGTCTCGCATCTTGTTCAACTAGAGGTCACGTCGATGAAATCTTAGACCGACACCACTCCTTTTTGGGGGGATGATGCGTCTCTCGACCTTATTGTCTTGCATCCTATTCAACCAATGGTTGAAGAAGTGGTTGTGCTGATGCAATCTTTGGTCGATCCCACTCTTCTGTTGGAGAGTGACAAGTCTAGGGAAGTGACATTATCGATGCAATCTTTGGTCAATCCCACTCTTCTTTTGGAGGGTGATGCATCTTTCGACCATGTCCTTAGCATTTCTAGTCTTGTACCTTCTAAACAAGGGAGTATTCCACTCTCTTCGAGTATGCTCCTTCCAATTCCTAGGGTGGTTTCCTTTGATTGGAATGATCTTGTAGAGCCTCAAATTCCTTCTTCTACACCCTTCCAGATAAGGGGTATTCTTCGATATATTGTAGATAAGGTAACATCTGCAAGTATTTTATCCTCCTCGACTTAGAAGGATTTAGGTTTTATCAATCTTCTGTCAGCTATCTTTGAGTTGTTGACTTTGGACACAAGTCCTGCATGGGAGCCCTGGCCTCCCCAATGATATGTTGCTTAGAACAACATCCAGGAGTCTACCTTAAGCTCTTTTCCAACTCAATAGAAAATATTGTTGAGTGAACTTGTCTATTTCACACTCGTAAATTGGATTTGAAAGGATGTATATTTGGTGTAAGTTTAACCCTTTTTCAAACCAAGTAAACTAAAATTATGAAAAAGGACATTCTTTGGCGTTAATTTGTAATTGCATCTCATTCTCTTGCTTGCAATATTGAGCCTATTGTCAATTCTTTCTTTCACATAATAATCCTACCACCTCAATAGTTTGTATCATCAACCAAGCAGAGCCTTCTTTATATCCTTTGCATCTTGACACCCTATACCCCAAGAGGAAACATTCCCCCGATTTTCCATATCTTGCATGCACATCCTTGCATTGAGCATAGGTATGTTTCACTGTTGTAACTAGTTGCTTACTCGTGACACTCGTATCCTCCTATGTATCATAACATTCATTTGACTATTAAAAACAAAAAAAATTTGGGCAGGAAAATATTATTATCTTATGTTGGCAGCAGTCATGTCACCTTGAATAGAGCACTAACTTTTGAGTCCACTTGTCATCAACATTTTGGTTTTAGCATGACCTCAGGAAGCTGAGCTCGTTACTAAGATTTTACTCCCCCAACTTGTTACTCTTCCATTCCCTATGGAGAATTTGATTGGTGCCTCCTGCATCACAAAGTTTCATCATTGATTCTATGCTTCTAGAATCATCCATATGTCTGATTCTCTTGTTCAAAGGATGTCCATCAACCTATGTTGGCCATTTCTCAGAACTCTTGACTTTGTGTGTCGACCATACCCTTAGTGTGTCTCAAAGTTACATGAATGTGTAGTCCTACCGTGCACCCTGGTCCTAATTTCCTTATGGGTAGGTATCTTTGAACCCATCATTCGACATCTCCTCATTGGTCATTGAATGGGGAGTTTCCCTTATGTTTGATGGAAAGAAATCTATTCACACATTGGGATTCATGTAGTGTCATGGATGCCATTAGCCTTATTGGTGGTTTCCTCTCCTTTGTTAGAAGTTTACCTTATTGGCTATTATTCAGAAGGTCTTTTTCCCGCACTTCTTGCATCTGGTGCATGTGGAAGATGCACAGGGTCATTGGTTCATGAACATGTTCTTCATCTGATTTTCTCCAAATCGTCAAGATCCTTCTTTGTATCTCATGTTGAATGATGAAATATTTCTTAATTCTCTCCTTTTAGTGGGTCTCCTTCCATCAAATTCATCCCATCTATTTTGGAAATGCGACCTAGAGTCTTATGAGTACATAGAGGCTTGCAATCATCAATGGCAGGTTCTCTTGCCATCAACACTTGGGAATACATCAATGTCTCCTGATCGAGGGATTCTTCAGGTGTTCAACCTCAACACCTTTATTCACACTTGTAAGAATGTACTCAGTTCCTTGATACCTACATTCATTATCGATAGGTTGTTTCACATTTGTTAATGTTATACCTTAATGGTCGGTAATCAAACAAAGTCTCATTGTGTTTGACCTCAACTCCTTTATTCACATGATGTATACTTGCACCTTTGGAGGATCGTGTAGAAGACTTGAAGACATCAATTCATAGTCACAACTTTCCTGAGTTGTTGCTATCATTCATTGGACCAGTACCTATATGAATTCAGTGATCATGAGAGATCAGATTGTACTCCATTGTTTACAAACATATTTAGATTGATTTTTAGATTGGTTTTCACTAGGCCTTGTTCGTGACTATGACAACCTATGGCATGTATCTACTTTTGTATTTCCTATTCATGGCCATGAACATTTTTTTGGTATATTTTCACATGGATCTGTAGTGTAATTCAAATTGGCAACCATGTGCGCAAATTCATTATGGATTGTAATATTCTTATGAGAAACTAGTTCATCCAGTTGGGTCTCCATTACTTCACTTCTGGGAATTATAGTGTATTTCGTCCATCACAGATACTTCTATGACCTCACACATTAAGGGGCATCTGTTATAGAAAGATTTACCTCACCCTATGCAAGCTTGCTCAGAAGGCCTTTTCCATTTCCCTATGCAAACTTGAAGTCCCCTTTTGCAGTTCCTAGAGAGAAAAAAATATTTTTCCACATATGCACGCCCTAATAGCTATAAAACATGAGTAGATAAAATTTGCACCATTACAACTCACGTACATCAGGTTTTGTGTCTAAAATTAAAAAAATGGTGTCAGGTTTTCATGTCACGTCACGAGATCCATGATACTTAACCTTCCATATACTAGAAACATTATGACTCGACCCTTCAGTTCCATCCGAAGGCTATAAATGGGCCATTTCCAAGCTGTGGAGAAGAGGAGAAGAATTCAACTTTGAAAGAAAATTTACTCTAGAGAAATTATCCACTTCATATTGAGTCTGCGTCCCTTTTTCCTTTTAAGTCTGAACACATTGTTTAGCCCCGAAGATCTTCCCTATTTCATGGAGAAACTCATTGTCTCTCTTGTATGAGCTTGCCTTTGGTGGAGGATTGAAGTGGTGAAGGCCCAACCGAAAGGGACTTAGTTTCTTGGTTCCGAACGTGCTGACATGAAAGTTTGTCATTCATACACTTATGTTGATTATATTTTACCATAAATACTCTTTTTTCATCCAATTAATGTCTTGAAAATATTTTAATTTCTATTCCATGGGATTATTGTTGGATTACTGAGAGGGGGGTGGGGGGGGGGGTGAATCAGTAATAGAGAAATTTAAGCCTTTTTAACCATATAATCCAAGTGTTATATCAATGTATCATTATCATCCAATAACTACAGAGTAAATAAGCAATGAACAAATGAGCAATCATACACATACATAGTACACCATTGTTTTACGTGGAAACCCAAAGTGGGAGAAAACCATGGAATGATTTTTCTTATATGTCTTGAAGAATTACATTTATTGGAAGCACCAAATTCCTTTGTTTTCCAGATGCAACTGAAAGGAGGCTCCAAACCCCTTGTTTCTTAGGCTACAACCTGAGGCAATCTCCAACTCCCCTATTCTCTAGATACAACCAGAAGGAGGCTACAACACCCTATGTTCTTCGCTTACAATCAGAAGGTGGCTACAACCACCTGTCCTTGCCCCGTCCAACCGCCATGAAGTGGAAGTAGAATGATGGAACCATTGTCACACTAACACTATGATATATACCACTATAAACATGTACCAATAAACCTGAACCATGCATCAACCATGCATCAACCTGTACCTCAACATGTAATCAACCTATACTATAAACAAGTGCATCAACCATGCACCAACCTGTATCAAACAACCTGTAATAAACCTGTACCATAAACAAGTGCATACAACCATGTACCAAGTATGTACCAATCATGTGTCAACTACTCATCATTATGTACCAACATCATCAATTATAAACCTCATGTATGTGCCAACTCATCAACTACATGTCTCAACTATGTACCCAACATGTACCTTAAGCAAAATCCCTCATTAATTTCATCATCCAAATATGATATGTAACTTTGTAATAGACTTGGTGTATATGATCACATAGCTACAAACCTTCCTTAATTTTCACAACAAGAGACTAGCATTTTCATCAAACTTTTCTTTAGTCTCACATGACTAGTTTGGGATTAGTCAACAACCCTAACTTAAAATAATCATAACCACGTACCTATAATGAATAAAGATCTGAAAATAGTACACAATTTTTTTCAGTTTGTTTTATGCAATTCCTCTAGGTGTCACTACTTAGAACCTCTCATTAAAGGAGTTATAGAAAAAATGACATACCTTGTTGAATTATGGCTTATTCTAAAGAGTGACCTTGTAGAGCGTTCCCCGCATAGAATATTTGTTGAATCGATCTAAAAATGTTACGCATAATAATACAGACTGTACTCTAACCAAAAACAAAATCTTACTGAATTTGGATATGTTATGAAGAAGTTATGACGTTTTTACCCAAAACACCTATTTTAGACTAGTTCCAGGACTAGCCACAAACCCTATTTTCCACAGAGTGTAACTCCAAAAATAAAATGACCCACAAGCTGAATTTTTACCACAGATACTTGGATATGTTTCCTCAATAGCCTATAAATTTCACGATATGAATCATTCTAGAAAAAAAATATTACGGAAATGGTGAGATGACCTATAAATAACATACCTTAGAAAACATCATCAAAATAATTTATCCTCGCTTGAATTCTGGCCTTCTATTATTCACCTTCCCTCTGAAATTCATCTTATATCCTTTGGTTACCTCAATCACCTATAGATATTCAATATTCTCAAGTTTGATATAAAATGAGAGAGCTTTGCCTCTTATTTAAACTCTCCAAGTAGCTTCCTTACAAGCATCTTCTAGGTCACTTTGCCCACTTTTCTTATTTTCAGGTTAACCCACTTCTAATTTCTCTCTTAAATTTATTATTTAAATAATTTATTTTGTACTCACTTTGAATTATAGTACACTCATCACTTCACTTTATTATTTACCTTCTAAAATCTCTTAAACCACTTTGACTACTTTCACCTTTTGGGGCTTCTGGATGACATATGAGGGTCCTCCAACTTCGTAAGGCCATAACTCTCAAACCGTGAGGAGTTATGTGACGTTCCACATAGAACCAGAAATGGAATGACATGTACTATCTATATATAATAGTATTAACTAAAAATATATCAAAACACATACAATTATCCATCAAACAAACTTGGGTCCATTACCCAAACTCAGGTTCTCCTACTTCTCATGGCCATACCTCTCTAACCATGAGGAGTTATGTGACGTTCCACATACTACCAGAAATGGAATGACATGTACTATCCATATAGAATAGTATTACCTTCATATATATTAAAACTTATACCATTATACATGAAACAACCTTGTATCCATTACCCAAACCTTTGTGCTACTAGAATTCACTACCAGACTTTCTTCAAGGGTTGACATCAATGAAAACCAACCTTAATCAACAATATCCCCATTTGGAATTGATGTAAACACTCTGATGTAATACTAAAATCATGTCATGAAATACTGAAGTCATATCACTCATGCTCCTCCTCGAACCATGCCTCTGTCCTCTGCATCTCTGTGATGCCATGCCTCTGTCCTCTGCATCTTTGTGACCATTTCTCCCCCTGGATTCATGCCTCTATCCTATGCATATGATAAATCTTTCCCCTTTTGTCATCAATGGCAAAGGTATTTTTCCATCTGGGGCTTCTCCCCCTAACTGAATTGTCTGATCTCCCAACCTGAACTATCCTCTTTATGGTGCTTCCTCAAGTACATCTAAGACATATAAGATAAGCATTCAAAATCATTCATTTTGGAGTAGAAATAACTCCGAGTCTTTGAAGAAGATACTTAAAGGATTCCCATGGAAGTGGTTTTGTAAATATGTTTACCACTTGTTATTTTTCTCCCACATACTCAACTCTGATGTTCTTTTCTACAACCTGTTCCTGTAGAAAGTGATACTTGATTGGAATGTGATTCATCTTGGAGTGAATCACCAGGTTCTTAGAGATATTGATGGTGCTTGTATTATCAAAATAGATTGGAATGGGCTCATCATACTCAACATGTATATCTGCCAGATTTTGTTTCATCCATAGAACCTGTGTATAACATGTTGTTGTTGCAATATACTCTACCTCGGTTGTAGATAGAGAAACGGGTGATTGTTTCTTTCTTATACATGATACTAAACACTCACCCAAGTAGAATGTTGCTCCACTGGTGCTTCTTGGGTCATCAATACAACCTTCCCAATCTACATCTGTGTATCCAATAAGTGATAAATCCTTTCCTTTTGGATACCATAATCCAAACTCTTATGTTCCTTTGAGATATCTGAAAATCCTCTTGGCTGCTAATACATGTGATTCCTTTGGTGTTGATTGAAATTGTGCCACCTGTCCAATTGCCTGGATTACATCTGGTCTGGATGCTATCACATATAGTAGGCTACCAATCATTGACCTATATTTCCTCTGATCTATAGACTTTGAATCATCATCTTTTCTTAACTTGCAATTGGTTTGCATGGCAGTGATAATGGGTTTGCAATCTTCCATTCTGAACCTATTTAAAATTTCTATGATATACTTGGTTTGAGAAATAAAAATTCCTTCGTTTCTTTGACATATCTGAAGTCCCAGAAATAAGGATAGTTCTCCAAGTAATGACATTTCAAATTCATTTTTCATATCCTTTGCAAATTTCTGCCTTAACTTGTCATCATCACTACCAAAAATAATATCATCAACATAAACTTCAATTAATAAAATAGTATCTTGACTTACCTTGATGTAGAGGTTGTTGTTTGCACTTTATTTTATGAACCCTACATGTTGTATATATTTATCCATTCTAGAGTACCATGCTCTAGGAACCTGTTTTAGACCACGCAAGGCCTTCTTTAATTTACAAACATAATCTGCATTCTATGACAACTGAAATTCTTCTAGTTGTTCAATGTAGACTTATGCTTCAAGTTGCCCATTCATAAAATCTGATTTTACGTCCATCTGATACACTTTAATATTTTTGGAGCATGCATAAGCTAAAAGCAATCGGATTGCTTCAATTATGGAAACTGGGGAAAATGTCTCTTCAAAGTCGATTCCTTCAACCCGTGCATATCCTTTACATACCAATCTAGATTTGTTCCTTGTAACCTGCCCATCTTCATTCAATTTATTCTTGTATACCCACTTTGTGTCGATCACATTCTTATCCTTTGGTCTTGGAACCAATTCCCAAGTGTAATTTTTCTCTATTTAATCAAATTCTTCATACATGGCCTTTTTCTAAAATTCATCCTTGTTGGCCTCTTCAAAATAGTTTGGTTCAATCATAGATGTGAGTGTTAGGTGTGTTTGTTCTGATGAACGTATTCTTCTTCTAGTCTCAACTCCTACGTCCTTGTATCTAATAATCTGATCTGAAGGATGATTCTTCTGTACTCGTCTGCTAAGTGTTTTTGGAATTACTTGCTGAACTTTCTCTTCTGTTTTTGTCAGATCCTCTTCATCTTCCCCTCTTTTTCATCTTTTGTTTCTTCTTCGTAAAGTTGTTCAATGGATTCATTTTCTTCTTCCTTTAATTCTTTTCTACCTGTTTCATCAATTGTTACGTTGATGCTTTCCACCACTTTGTTCAATCTCAGGTTGTAACACTTGTATGTTTTTCTTGTACTTGAGTAACCAAAGAGTACTCCTTTGTCCACACGAGAGTAAAAAACTTTCCCATTATTCCATATTCTATTTTGATGTAGCATTTTCTTCCAAAAACTCTGAAGTGATTTACATTTGATGGTCTTCCTTTCCATAGCTTGTAAGGA
>JASDQU010739232.1:36417-46502 GCA_032191745.1 Picea mariana | reverse complement strand
TCGATTCCTTCAACCCGTGCATATCCTTTACATACCAATCTAGATTTGTTCCTTGTAACCTGCCCATCTTCATTCAATTTATTCTTGTATACCCACTTTGTGTCGATCACATTCTTATCCTTTGGTCTTGGAACCAATTCCCAAGTGTAATTTTTCTCTATTTAATCAAATTCTTCATACATGGCCTTTTTCTAAAATTCATCCTTGTTGGCCTCTTCAAAATAGTTTGGTTCAATCATAGATGTGAGTGTTAGGTGTGTTTGTTCTGATGAACGTATTCTTCTTCTAGTCTCAACTCCTACGTCCTTGTATCTAATAATCTGATCTGAAGGATGATTCTTCTGTACTCGTCTGCTAAGTGTTTTTGGAATTACTTGCTGAACTTTCTCTTCTGTTTTTGTCAGATCCTCTTCATCTTCCCCTCTTTTTCATCTTTTGTTTCTTCTTCGTAAAGTTGTTCAATGGATTCATTTTCTTCTTCCTTTAATTCTTTTCTACCTGTTTCATCAATTGTTACGTTGATGCTTTCCACCACTTTGTTCAATCTCAGGTTGTAACACTTGTATGTTTTTCTTGTACTTGAGTAACCAAAGAGTACTCCTTTGTCCACACGAGAGTAAAAAACTTTCCCATTATTCCATATTCTATTTTGATGTAGCATTTTCTTCCAAAAACTCTGAAGTGATTTACATTTGATGGTCTTCCTTTCCATAGCTTGTAAGGAATTTTGTCAGTGTTGTTTTTGAGCATTACTCAGTTTTGAATGTGAACTGTTGTATGCACTGCCTGTGTCCAAAAAATATCTGTCAATTTGTAATCCATTAGCATTGTTTGAGCCATTTCCTGTACTGTCATGTTCTTTCTTTCAAAAACTACATTCTGTTGAGGTGTCCTAGAAACAGATAATTTCCTTTTTATTCCATGACTGCTGCAATAGTCCATAAATTCCTTTGAAGTGAAATCTCCTCCATTATCATATCTCAAGCATTTGATTTTTGATCCATTTCATTTTCAACCATTTCCTTGTAGATATTGAAGTTTTCAAAAGTTTCTGACTTATTCTTGAGAAAACAAACTGGAGTCATTCTTGTATAATCATCAACTAATAACATAAAGTATTTCTCACCTTTTAATCCCTTTGTTGTAGTTGGTCCAAATAGATCAGTATGCACAATTTCCAGTGGTCTTGTCATTGAATATTCCTTTGATTTGAACCTGGTCTTTGTTTTCTTTCCTTGTTGACATTGCTAGCATAAAGTGTTGGTTGGTTTCGTGAACTGGGGCATTTCTATGACTGCTTCTCTTTTGCTGACTTTGACAAGGTTATCAAAATGTATGTGACCCATTCTTTTGTGCCATAACCAACTTTCATCTTCCTTTCCTAGACAACACTTTTCATTTCCAATTTCACTTAACACATATATGTTGCTTGAAGTTATCGCAGCTATAGCAATCAATTTTCCTAAACCTTCTTTTTCTATCTCACACTTTTGTGAATCAAAAGTAACTTTATGACCTTGGTCACACATTTGACTCACACTTAAAAGATTATGTTTCGTATCTTCTACTATTAGAACATTTTCTTCCTTTGTATTCTTGTTCCCAATTCTAACTGTGCCTTTTCCAATGATTTTGGCTGAATAATCATTTCCGAAGGAAACTAATCCATCTCTTTCCTTTCATAATGTAGGAAACCTGTCTCTATTACCTGTCATGTGTTTTGAACACCCATTGTCAACATACCAACCACATTTCTTCTGCTTAGCTTGTAGAGAGAGTGTGCATTCTTCATTGTTATACTGACCCTTCTTTCTTATCCATGTCCTTTTCTGAGGTTCCTATATATGACTGTTGTTATTTTGTTGTGGTTCACTAGGCGGGACTGTCATTCTACAATCTTTGACCATGTGTCCAAATTTTTACATTTGTAACATTCCACTTCAGTGCTCAAAGATCCAAACATGTTGTAACTTCTTCTCTGTGTTTCACTAGGCCTTCTTCGATAACCCCTTTGTGTATGACTTTCAAAGTTGTTCTTGTTCCTTTTGTTAGCTCTGCAATTCACAACTTTATGTCCAAAATTATTACATGCATAACATAAACCAAAAAATATAGTTTGATACCTAGGAGTTGAAGATCTTCTGAAAGGAGGTACTCTTATGAATTCTTCTTCTTCCTGAGGCCTATTTGTCAGTTGTTGATTGAAATTTGAATATTCTCAGTGGAGAAGTGTCCCTCTAATCTTCCTTGTATATTTTCCTATCTCCCTTGATTGTTTCTAAAAATCTTTTTGGATATGTATCTTGCTCTGTTGTTTTGGAGCTTGATCCTTTTTCTGTATGATTGTATTCAACTCTGGACTTGTCATGATGATATTTTTGACTGTTGATAATGTTATCCAAAACTTTTGATCTTTTCTGCATATTTTTCTTTTGAAGATCCTTTCTTTTTAATGTAACAATCTCTCCTTCCAAATTTTCAATGATCTTGTCTTTTTCTTCTAGCTGTTCTTTGAGTGCTTCTTCAATTCTTTTTTCTTCCTATCTCCCTTGATTGTTTCTAAAAATCTTTTTGGATATGTATCTTGCTCTGTTGTTTTGGATCTTGATCCTTTTTCTGTATGATTGTATCCAACTCTGAACTTGTCATGATGATATTTTTGACTGCTGATAATGTTATCCAAAACTTTTGATCTGTTCTGCATATTTTTCTTTTGAAGATCCTTTCTTTTTAATGTAACAATCTCTACTTCCAAATGTCCAATGATCTTGTCTTTTTCTTCTAGTTGTTCTTTGAGTCCTTCTTCAATTCTTTTATCTTCTTCTATTTGAAATATATAAAGGAAGAATAAATTTGTAGAAAAAATGGTTATAACAATGCTAAATGAATCAAAACTACCAAACACCTTTTGGAGAAAAACAGTTAGCACAACAATCTACATTTTGAATGGAGCACAAATTAGGGTGAAGAAAAGAAAGACACCTTATGAATTATGGACAGGTGTACTAGATATATTCAAATAATTCAAAGTATTTGGGAGCAAGTTTTATATAAAGAGATATGAATATAATTTAGGCAATTTTGATTCCAAAATAGATGAAGGCATCTTTCTTGGCTATGCATCTGGAAGTAAGGCCTAAAAATGCTACAACAATAGATTGTTCAAGGTTGTAGATAGTATTTATGTGATAGTGAATGAAGCAATAACTCAAGAGGAAAAGTTACAAACAAATGAAGATCCATAGGAGACAATCTTCAAATAACAAGAAAAGGAAGAAGAAAATAAAGAACAAGAAGAAATAGAATGCCAATATCCAAAGAGACCATCCACAATTGTCCAAAATGATCATCTAGAAATTTAGATTCTTGGTGATTTAGATGGAGGATCTTAGAGTAGAATAAGATTGAACTTTTCTCTGCTATCTAAAATAGGGCCCAAGAATTTCACACAAGCTAGTGAAGATAAGCATTGCATTAATTCTTTCGAGGAAGAACTAAATAAAATTGAGAAGAATGGGACATTGGAACTTGTGTTGAGACCAAAAGATAAGAATGTGATTTGGACCAAATGGTTCTTCATAAACAATTTGAATGAATATGGACAAGTAGTAAGAAATAAAGAAATATTGGTATGTAAAGGGTATGCTCAAGTTGAGGGTGTTGAATTTGAAGAAACCTTTTCTCTAGCTGCAAGATTAGAAGAAATCAAAATGTTTTTGGAATTTTTTTGTTTCAATAACTTCAAAGTTTATCAAATGGATGCCAAGTCAACCTTTCTAAATGAAATTCTAGAAGAATAAGTATATATTGAATAGTTAGAAGGATTTCAATTGTTAGACAATGAAGATTATATATGCAAAATGGATAAGTTACTCTATGGACTAAAGAAATCTCCCAGAGATTGACATTCAAGACTTGACAAATACTTACAACAAGAAGGTTTCAAAACATAAGTTGCGGAGAAAAATATTTACATTAAAACATACAATGAATACTTGTTAATCATCGTGGTTTATGTGGACGATATCATTTTTGGAAGTAATGCTAATAGAATGAACCAAAACGTTTGTCGAATAAATGAAAACATAATTTGATATGTCCATGCTTGGATAATTGTTATTATTTCTAGGTTTGTAGATTTCTCAATACAACAAAGGAATGTTCATTTTTTAGACCAAATATATCAAGGAAATGTTGAAAAAAATCAGAATGGAATATTGTGAACTTGTCAGTACACCCATGATCATTGGATGCAAGTTGATCAAATCTCTAGAAGTGAATCAAACACTATATAGGTCAATGATTGGTAGCTTACTATATGTGAGAACATCAAGGCCATACATCATGCAAGTGGTAGGATTGGTTGCAATATTTCAATATGCACCAAAGGAGACACATGTGCAAGTAGTAAAAATAATATTTAGATATCTGAAGGGAACATTCGACTTTGTCTTGTGGTATTAAAGAATTAAGGACCTCACTCTAATAACATATGTAGTCTCAATTTAGTTGATGATTGTAAAAGAAAAAAATTAACTCTATAGTTCAAATGCTATACTAAGCCATCCATGTGGAAAAAAGGAAATTGAAATATGTTATGGTTCTTTTAATCCCTATATTGTTTATTTTGGATAAATACTACTACAAGAAAGAACTTTAAGTCTACTTTTTATGGTTTTACAAAGTGTTGAAAAATAAGCCTAAAATGACTTTGTGAAACCGGATTTAAAATCCCTTACAATCAATTAGAAAGAGCACTTTTGCATGGATGATAGTTCTAAGAGGTGCGCACAATGTGCATTTTGTGCAGTCTATGAAAACAAAACAAAGGGAAAATATTCATCTCTACATGGTCAGTCTATTTGTTTTTCTCGAACCTGCGAAAACATAGTGAAGTGAAAAGAATGAAAATTTGAATTGATTTCTCTTGATCAGAGGCTCAATTGCTACATCAAAGGTTGGTATGGACTAGTTTTGACCCTTTCAAACACAAAGTGGTGAGAAAGAAATCTATAATGGCCTAATTGGGGAGGAATTTGATCCAAGTTCCCAACATCGTCACAAATCTGTTGTGCTTTTTTTTTTTCACTTGGGTGAGTAAAAACAATGCGCTTAGTTGCCTTGTTAGAACAACAAGGAAATACATAAAAGAGTTACTTGATTAATTTATCGACAATAAAGAAAATAGATGAACAAATTACAATAATATAAAACTAAAATAAGGATGCATTGAACTTCAAATGAAAAACTTGAAAATGAGACAAGGAATAGCTACCAATGAAAAGTGGTCTTCGAATTGATAATGCCTAGGAGAAAAGTGGGACATATGAATCCCCTCTTTCTCCTTGGAGGGATATTGGGTCCCCCAATTATAAATATCTCTTCTTCTAACAATGAAATTACAATGTGGAAGACTTGATGGTTAAACTTCTAAAGAGCTGAGAAGATTAACACTAATTATGAATGCTCAAATAGCTTTAAGCAAAAGATGGCTTATCTAAAACCAAATGAACATTATAATAACGCTCAAAATTATTCTCTTTGTTTGCATACCTTCTCCATGTATTTATAGGACCAATACAATATTTTTCATAACTTTCTCATAGTGTTAATGGGGGTCCTTTGGAGGTACTACCCATCCATTCAATAGCTCCAACGTTATATTTCAGGCCGATTTTGGAGTCTTGTCATGGTACTTTTTGACCTCAAAGTGGTTTAGGCCCGACCAACTTCATTAATGCATCATTTTATAAATCAATGTGGGTTCTTGTGGAGACAACCATGTAGACCCTGCAATTTGTTCATATTGAGTAGTGTTAGCCTGCGCATATGTGTGCAAGTAGGTTTTGAGGAAACTTTGTTGAAATTCAAAGACTATTTGTATAGTTTTGGTGTTCTGTTGAATGGGCCATGTAAATGATGGAGGTATGTTGATTGATATGGTGTGATGGTAATTTCTTCAACCATTTTCTGTATTGCCATGACAATTTTTTTGTTGATAACACAAGGCCTCCAATTAATGAAAAAATATGGAAATCTCAAGTGTACCAAGGGAAAACACATATTTCTTTATCTAACTAATTTAGATATGAAATGAATATAGGAATTCCCCAGTCATATTCTTTCTAACTAGAATTATCTCTTATCAAATATTGATTATCATTGAATCTATGTAACATCCCAGCGTCCAACTGGGCTATGCCACGCAAACAATTTTGAACTGTATGCAAACTGAAACATGTACACACATAAAATCATGTGAAAATTTATATATAAAACTCAAAACATACAAATGCATTATGTAAATTCACCGATTCATACGGAAATAACAATAACATATACATGCAAAATAGACAGGAAATACCCATAAATATAAAGACAGTTATAGACCACACATATGATAAACCCATAAGAATAAACATGTAAATAATAATGAAACATTTAATTTAACACAAAATTGACACTTATCTTGGTAAGCATATCACCAACTATGTGCATACCTTCCCCGAACCTCCCATCCTTAGACCACACTGCTCATCACTCTCAGTAGTGGGTCACCCATAAGCTAGGACTAAGCTCCACCTGGGTAAAGGGATTCCTAACGAGGTTGACTATCTCAGACAACTAAAAAGACTCCATCACAAGTGCCAAATAAAACTAACATCCTACAGTCCCTCATTCCCCACATGCATGTCCCACCCAAGGAAGTGTGCCCCTTCTCCACTCAACAATCCCTCGGCTGCCCCACTTCCTTTCCATGGATTTAGCAACAAGCCAAACATGAAGTATCAAAGCCATGTAGATGCAATTTAGGACCTTCAGGAAATCAATTCCCAAGATTTCTCTCACCCATAGAGAAATTTCTCATGGGTCTGGCAACCCTCCTCTTCAGTATCCCACAGGCCTGACAAACTACTTCTTCAGTCCAGCTCCCAAGCTAACCAGGTATAAAAGTAGGTATGGGTACATATATGGTATTGGTTCAGGTATGAATACATGTATAGGGAGGTACACAAGAAAGCTCAATGAGTGTGTCAATTATGATGGAATGATTGAATGACTGATGGGAAAATGAACTAAGTCCAAACTATATGTATGCATGTTCCCAACTTGACACTTTTCATGTTGGGAGGTACTTTGGCCCACTTGTCCCCATCCTTAGAACTTAGGATAAAATAATTATCCATACTTTATACTTTAAGGAATATTAATATAATATTACATTTTGGGTTAAGCTCCCTATATTAGCCCCTTTTCCTTAAGTCTTATCCCCCCCTTTCCCTAACTAGTGGAGTTTAGTCCCCCATACTATTTTAGCGTGGTCATTATGTGCGCAATGATGTATTTTATATTAATGATGAGACATATACAAAAATAGGCTCATTGGCCTTTAACATGTAGGCTCTCCGGCCTAATCATCACATAAGCCTTCTGGCTTATAATAAACTGGCTCACCAGCCTATAAAACACAACATATACACAAAGGCTCCCTGGCCTGAAAATCGCACGCAATTAAGTTTGTTGCGTGAGGTATCTTGGAATGTGCACACTTCATTATTTTACTGTGAAGTACATGTGCACACTATACCATGGAAGGTTCATACAAAAATGATATCAAACAACTCACCAGATTAAGTACATTTCTATTTACATTTACAATTGGGTTCGGCCTAGGGGTATTACAATCTAGCATTCATAATTAAGTCTCATTTGATTTGTCTCTAACCTCAACCTGAATTTTACTTTATCACCATGTACATTTCCTATTAAATTCATGATTATCCCAGGTCCAAATTTTATTTTATTTTATTGGAACCATGATCCCTAGTGGAACATTTACTCATTTCATCATCTAACTATCGGAAAGTGAGCCATCAAACTAATCTAATTATGATTAAATTCCCAATTTTACCCATCAAGATGACAACATGACATTTCCTCTCATGTTTCGAAATACAAGGCCTAAAATCCTATCAAATGATTTATCTCAAGCTCCTCTTATTGGAAAGTTGGTTTATCATATTAATTTGAAATTTTCAAAACCCAAGGCCCGAGATCCTATAGGATTCTCCTCTTTGGTTTATTCCCATAACATGATCTCTTTGCAATAACAAATTGTTTTTCTGAAATCCAAAGCCCGAATTCCTACCAGGCTCCCCTTTATCGAATTGACTTTTTCCACATGCCAGGCTGGCATAAATCTATCATTCATACTATAGGTCATGTTATGCATAATTATCATGTGACCATTTGTATGATCTGTCATTGTATAACCCGTTGGCCACATGCCACTTTTCTGACCCTAATTGGTGCAATATTTATCTCAGTATGTTGATTCCTAACTTGAAAAATTACATACCATCTGACTCATCCTCCTAGAGTGGACGTGTCATTAATAATATGAGAGTTTAGGTTTTGTTCTTTTCATGCTTTATTCTAAATCTCAAATATCGGATATTAGATATAGTACATTTTGAATACCCAATCAACATTTGGCGGCTATCACCCCAACATAGGGTCTTTTATTTTTGCAATTGTTATGTGGAATCCCCAAGGTTTGTTATTTGGCATATAAGGTTTCATATTCCTCACACGTCCTCTATGTTTACAATATTCACGTGATACTTATTTTGGGTATTAATATTAGTGCATGCATGTAATCCATGTGGCTTCCTAGGTGTTATACCCCATGGAGCATTCAAATCTATCCTTTCTCCTAACAAGTACCTTCATCTAAATTCTGAATTCTTGATCCATGCCTTTACCATATCCAATCAACACTTGCCACTTTTCCATTCTATTTTCTTCCTCCAATGGCCACGATTTGGACAAGTCATTCTTACCTTGCGTGGAATATGATGTGGCATGTTATGTGCCATATAAAATGGCATATGATATGTCATCCATATTTCCAATTATCCTTTGTTATCCAATGTGACTCCCTTCATGTCATAGTGAAATCTCCCACCTGGCATGGCATTCATACATCTGTATCTATTGCAAAGGAATACACTTTATTTGGATCCTAGACATCTTGAAATATAGATATTTGTAGTTTGCATGATATGCTTTGTCTTATATTTTGATACCTAGGTGTGGAACCATGACCATGATCTTGATCTAGAACCTTGACCTGAAAAAACTTGAAAATGAAACCTTGAACGAGATTTGGAAACAAGACTAAATTTTCCCTTACCACATTGGGATTTTATTTTATGTATACAAGTTTGTATAATTTCATTTATTTTAGTTTTATATTTAATTTTTGTTATTTTATTCCTATTTTGTTTTTATTTTTATTTTCATTTTACCCATGGTTTTCCAAATCCACAAATGGTTTTAAATTTCCCACTCCCCATGTATATCTTATTATTATTATTATTATTTTATTCGATTGTTAATTTTTCATATTAGGAACTTTCCACATTAGGACTTTATCAACACACATGATGGGAAATATAGTCAAGTATACATGTTGATTTTTGTAGAAAATGGTCCCATGCTTCTTGATTTTTATTGTAATCAACATTCAAGAATTTATCCCCCTGTTCTTGTCATGTTTTCCCATCAAAATTTCTTGATATTCTCAAAGGAGGTATATGATCAACAATGTTCCCAACTCCTTTATCCATTATAAATTTGTGTAGTAGGCTTTGTACTATATAAAGGAATATATCATGCAAATCATGATAAATCCTTCTCTTAACATCATTAAGAGATGTATATTTCTCTACTCCTTGTTCCTCACATAATCCATCCATGATTATCTCTACATACTGATATAAGTTCATTCATACACCATTGATAAATTTGGAAATAAAAAATTCACATCTAGTTATATTATTTGTGTGTCTCGTTTGACGTACTTCTTTATTTCTTCGAGAATTACTTGTAGAATTGTTTTGTGTCTCCATGAAAAACTATGCCCTTGATTCTACGAGAGTTAGTTGATTTCTTCTAGTGTAGTTTCTCAATAGTTTTCTATTTTCCTCTACTACAACTCACAAATCTCCTCTAAACTCAACCTTTATGCATGTGTGCAATTATCATATAGTCATTATTCAAGTACTATTAGAAATGGAAAA
>JASDQU010739232.1:15689-36397 GCA_032191745.1 Picea mariana | reverse complement strand
TGAGGTATCTTGGAATGTGCACACTTCATTATTTTACTGTGAAGTACATGTGCACACTATACCATGGAAGGTTCATACAAAAATGATATCAAACAACTCACCAGATTAAGTACATTTCTATTTACATTTACAATTGGGTTCGGCCTAGGGGTATTACAATCTAGCATTCATAATTAAGTCTCATTTGATTTGTCTCTAACCTCAACCTGAATTTTACTTTATCACCATGTACATTTCCTATTAAATTCATGATTATCCCAGGTCCAAATTTTATTTTATTTTATTGGAACCATGATCCCTAGTGGAACATTTACTCATTTCATCATCTAACTATCGGAAAGTGAGCCATCAAACTAATCTAATTATGATTAAATTCCCAATTTTACCCATCAAGATGACAACATGACATTTCCTCTCATGTTTCGAAATACAAGGCCTAAAATCCTATCAAATGATTTATCTCAAGCTCCTCTTATTGGAAAGTTGGTTTATCATATTAATTTGAAATTTTCAAAACCCAAGGCCCGAGATCCTATAGGATTCTCCTCTTTGGTTTATTCCCATAACATGATCTCTTTGCAATAACAAATTGTTTTTCTGAAATCCAAAGCCCGAATTCCTACCAGGCTCCCCTTTATCGAATTGACTTTTTCCACATGCCAGGCTGGCATAAATCTATCATTCATACTATAGGTCATGTTATGCATAATTATCATGTGACCATTTGTATGATCTGTCATTGTATAACCCGTTGGCCACATGCCACTTTTCTGACCCTAATTGGTGCAATATTTATCTCAGTATGTTGATTCCTAACTTGAAAAATTACATACCATCTGACTCATCCTCCTAGAGTGGACGTGTCATTAATAATATGAGAGTTTAGGTTTTGTTCTTTTCATGCTTTATTCTAAATCTCAAATATCGGATATTAGATATAGTACATTTTGAATACCCAATCAACATTTGGCGGCTATCACCCCAACATAGGGTCTTTTATTTTTGCAATTGTTATGTGGAATCCCCAAGGTTTGTTATTTGGCATATAAGGTTTCATATTCCTCACACGTCCTCTATGTTTACAATATTCACGTGATACTTATTTTGGGTATTAATATTAGTGCATGCATGTAATCCATGTGGCTTCCTAGGTGTTATACCCCATGGAGCATTCAAATCTATCCTTTCTCCTAACAAGTACCTTCATCTAAATTCTGAATTCTTGATCCATGCCTTTACCATATCCAATCAACACTTGCCACTTTTCCATTCTATTTTCTTCCTCCAATGGCCACGATTTGGACAAGTCATTCTTACCTTGCGTGGAATATGATGTGGCATGTTATGTGCCATATAAAATGGCATATGATATGTCATCCATATTTCCAATTATCCTTTGTTATCCAATGTGACTCCCTTCATGTCATAGTGAAATCTCCCACCTGGCATGGCATTCATACATCTGTATCTATTGCAAAGGAATACACTTTATTTGGATCCTAGACATCTTGAAATATAGATATTTGTAGTTTGCATGATATGCTTTGTCTTATATTTTGATACCTAGGTGTGGAACCATGACCATGATCTTGATCTAGAACCTTGACCTGAAAAAACTTGAAAATGAAACCTTGAACGAGATTTGGAAACAAGACTAAATTTTCCCTTACCACATTGGGATTTTATTTTATGTATACAAGTTTGTATAATTTCATTTATTTTAGTTTTATATTTAATTTTTGTTATTTTATTCCTATTTTGTTTTTATTTTTATTTTCATTTTACCCATGGTTTTCCAAATCCACAAATGGTTTTAAATTTCCCACTCCCCATGTATATCTTATTATTATTATTATTATTTTATTCGATTGTTAATTTTTCATATTAGGAACTTTCCACATTAGGACTTTATCAACACACATGATGGGAAATATAGTCAAGTATACATGTTGATTTTTGTAGAAAATGGTCCCATGCTTCTTGATTTTTATTGTAATCAACATTCAAGAATTTATCCCCCTGTTCTTGTCATGTTTTCCCATCAAAATTTCTTGATATTCTCAAAGGAGGTATATGATCAACAATGTTCCCAACTCCTTTATCCATTATAAATTTGTGTAGTAGGCTTTGTACTATATAAAGGAATATATCATGCAAATCATGATAAATCCTTCTCTTAACATCATTAAGAGATGTATATTTCTCTACTCCTTGTTCCTCACATAATCCATCCATGATTATCTCTACATACTGATATAAGTTCATTCATACACCATTGATAAATTTGGAAATAAAAAATTCACATCTAGTTATATTATTTGTGTGTCTCGTTTGACGTACTTCTTTATTTCTTCGAGAATTACTTGTAGAATTGTTTTGTGTCTCCATGAAAAACTATGCCCTTGATTCTACGAGAGTTAGTTGATTTCTTCTAGTGTAGTTTCTCAATAGTTTTCTATTTTCCTCTACTACAACTCACAAATCTCCTCTAAACTCAACCTTTATGCATGTGTGCAATTATCATATAGTCATTATTCAAGTACTATTAGAAATGGAAAATAAATTGTAATCTAATCGATTACAAAAGGAATTTATGGGTAGGGAACATACAAAAAATAATATACAGAGTGCAATATATAATAATATACAAGCATACATACATAGAACAAGATATGGGAAATAATTAGTAGTGGAGCTAGAAATAAGTAGTCTTTTATTACATCAGATCAAGCAACACTTTCTTCTCACTTCTTATATTTGTGATCACATATATTTATACATTTATTTGGTTGACTGGTAATTACAACTATTCCTAGATACCCTATTCAGTTGACCTGACCCAACCATCGACCAAGTTGACTTACATGGTCAACTTCTTTTTGTAGTCTACTGACAATTACCCTTGGTTGATTTCCAGGCCTAGTCAACTATGTGGACTAGGTCCTCCAAAAAGAACCATTCTAGATTCATGTATCAGCCTATGATATATCAAGCATGGAGAGGGATCATATCCTTGGAAATGTGAAACTTTCCTTAAATTTTTGCACCATAAAAAAAGTTTTCCCTTCTAGAGATTGGATCACTATCAATGCTTATAAATATCAGATCAGGACAAATCTAAATCAATCACAGGGTCTCCACTTGTTGGATAGACATTGTGTAAATAATATGCATGAAAATAATAAGTATAGAATATGTGTGCAGAATAAGAAGGATGACTCAATAGTGCATAGTTGAGGCATAGTCAAGAGTATAGTGCGCAGTGAAAAGAAAAAAGTAGAAGAATAAATAAGAGGAATAAAAGTAGAGAATAAATCAAGAGAAGAAAGTGGGATAAAAGGAAGGATGACAAATTGACATGATAGAGATATAATGATTCACAAAAGTAGGAAGAAAAATAGTCAAAGTGAAAAATTAGCGTGCAGACGGAAAAGCAGGTGAAAGCAATCTTGAAAAGCAAGTTAATTTGAGTTATCATGTATTGTAATAGGGTTTTGGGGGTGAACAAAGTATGGTTTTAAGCCATATAATTTATGTATAAATATATAATGGGTTGGAATAATAGGGGTTCTTCTTGGTTCTTCTTAGTTCCTCTCTCTTATTTGTTCTTTTTTTGTGGGTTCTTCTTGAGCCATACTATAGAGCATGTTCCAATCTATCGAGAGTTCCTATAAGTAAGAAGAGTGATAGGATAGGATGATAAGGAGAGAGTCTATGTATAAATTCTCAGGAGATGATGCAAAGAGAGAGAAAGGATTGCACTCAAGAATGGTTATGCTAGAACAAGGACAAGATAAACATGATGTATCTTTGTAAGTCCAGTGTGCAAGCCTGAGACAATAACCCAAAAGCATAATAAAGAAGCCAACCATTGTGGACATAGCCGAAATTTGGGCGAACTACATTAACTATTGTGTTGAATTTCTTATGTGTGGTTGTTCATGGATTTTGTTTGGATTCATATTAGAATAGATTTTTATTACATGTAATCATTACACAATAGTTACAACTATTACAATAATGGGTTTAAGTTGTAATATGGAATATAATGGTAATATGAATCTGAAATCACTAAGTAGCTAACAAAGAACAAACACATAATAACATGCCCATAACCACTAAGTAAGGATGAATAGAATGAGAACCTTCCATTCCCTCACTACTGTAGAAATTTGGTTCTTGCAACCCCAATAGATACCTCGAGTGAGACTTCATCTACATGCAGGTGATGCCGAAAGGGTCAGTGTCTCAAGGTTTTTGTTGGTCAAGATAACTTGAACCTAGGGTTTTACAACTGTGCATAGTGCCAATAAATGGTTTCATTGTCGCGACCCAAATTCTATTATTAAGGGCATGTTTTGGAGGTCGACCTAGATCTCATAATGTTCAGAAGGGAAGTAATGAGATTTTTCTCAGAAAGAGAATAGAAACCCTCATATGAGTAATGAACAATGGATGAAAAGGTATGTATACACGGATCTTCATGAAAATTTCTTTGACAAATTTCCAATTATTTTGACGAAGTGGTTAGAAATATTAGTGGAGAATATTGGAAGGTACCGAAATGTAGTGCCAAGAAATTTGACTCCTGAGTTGGTAAGGTAACTCAATTTTTCAAATAATAACACTTCTCACATAGTTGATTTCTGGTTGGATAGTATATTTGAAGGATATATTACATAATTTGTGGTAGATTTTACCCAGTCATACAGTGTTGCAGAAAGGGATTTCTTCAAACGTCTGTGAGGAAGGTTCATGAAATCATTGGGTACATGGATAAATATGTTGTCGTGTGACAAGTGCATGGTGACCATGAAGTCTAAATGCTAAGGGGATTCATACACATAACGAAACTAGGGGATGACAAGAGGATAGTCTGAGGACACGAGAGAATGAAGGAAGAAATGAAGAAGGAAGGGAGGGGCTGAGAATACAAACAACATAAGAGGGTATACCAGAGGAACAAGATGAGTTTGGAGAACTATGCAAAGGAAGGAGGTAAAATAAGTGAAATACTGGGGCTGAGAAAGGAGAGTTTCACAGTGAGCCAGAAGGGAGAGGACCTTGTGCAATAATCCAAATCATGGAGATGCCACACATAAGAGGAGAGGAGGAGGAGTTCTAGTCCAGTCCTATAATAAAATATTTGTTAAGTCCTACTCAAACCAGATCCTGTGTTGGATCCATGACTCCATGTCCATCACCAAAATAAACAATAATAGTTCAAGGCTTATTAAAAGAACTTATAATTAGAAAAGGAGGGAAAAGTAGAAGAAGTCAAATCAATGGAAGAAATGTGTAGAGTCAAAGTCAATCAACATCACCTAGAGGAGGGAATACACAAAGCCACATGGAAGGGGTAGATAACACCCTTAGATTTCCTAAGTTCCGAGGAGTTGGGTTAGAGGACCCAGGACAAAATTTGTTTGTCTGTGAGACAATTTGGGCTTCTAAGAACATCTAGGATCAGGACATAAAGAATGCATAGTTGGAAACAATATTTATAGGTCGTGCACTATTATGGTACATGAAAATGCAGAGTAACACGCCTACAGGACATGATAGGACATTGGATGAGATAATGAAAGAATTGTTTAAAGAGTTTAAGAAGACAAAGTATGAGTCATAATACATTACAGAACTAAAGGATATTAAACAAATGGGTCAGACTAAATCAGTCTAGGATTTTGATCAAAGATTCATAGATATGATTGGTAGATTGAATTTCCAGATTCCTGATCAAAAACATCAAGAGTGGTTTATTGCAGTACTTCTACCATATATTCACAAGATCTTGATTCAACAGAAGGTTTCAGCATTGCCCAAAGCTCTGGAAATTGAAATGAAATTGGAATTATCCCCTGTAGGAGATAGTGGAGGGATGGCATAGGTTCATATGTAGTTTAATGCATTGAAAATTCAGTTGGAAGAACTTACAAAAGGAAAGGAGAAACGAGAATATGTCTGGTGTACCAAGTGTAGTACTGAAGGCCATCACAAGGATGAATTTCGATCATTAACGAAGTATTTGGTGACTCGATCATTTAATCCATTACTAGGAGGAGGGTATTTTGATATATGTAAGAAATGGGAACATCATCCAACTTAGTGTCCATTATTTAATAAGTATCAAAGTACACCAAGGAACTTGTTTTGTAATTTTTGCAACTCATTCAGACATGAAGAGAAGGATTGCCATGCATTCAATTTGATGAGGGAGCGTACTTCATATATGTACAATATTCAAGAGAAGAATGTTGTTATAGAAGGAGGTGGTCAACAATATAATAATTAGATAAGATTTAATCTAGGGAACAAAGGAAATTTTGGCAAAGGTGGAGGTAGAGGAGGAAGAGGATCGATAATATGTTATAATTGTAATCAACCATGACATTTATCCTGTGATTGGTGTAAAATTTCAGACCCCAACCCAGTTTCAGTCTCGATGATTTTTCAGCCAATGTTTAATGCCCAAACCCAGATTTATGACAACCAATTAAACTCAGCATAAAATAAATTTTCAGAATTAAAACATGAGGATTATGAACATCGTTTTAATGAAAAAATAAAACATATCAGCAACACATAAACTCAAAAAATAACAACGAGATTTTTTGTCTAACAACGACCCTGGAAAAACCCACAAGGGGAAAACCAGTGAGAGAGGGAGTTTTTATTATTTGTGAGCTTCATAGAAATTTTGTTACAACATATTCATCTTCATAAATTTAATGACAAACTTATCTCGAAAACCATGCCAATTCTTCACACAAGTTCTGAGCCAAACTCCTCAAAATTCATTCCAGAATTTTCTACAAGAAAGTACATGTCTTCTCCTCGATATTTCTTTCACCAACTAGCTATACAGATGCCTCAAAATTCATGCCAACAACAACAAAAAATTTCTAGGTATTTAATGGCTATGCGGCCTCCTTGAAAACCATGCCAAACTTCTAGAAAACACACACAGAAAATATCCTCTATTTTTTTGCAGCAAGTAAACTATACATACTATGAAAATCTGTATGGTACGGCCTGTGTGCAACTGGTTTTACCTTCCTCAAAAATTGTGCCCAAATTCAGTCATACGGACTGTGAAATCCTTACTGTACGGACATAATTTAATGTTTCTCATGTTCCTCAATTTTTGTGCCAACAAAAATATGTACAGACTCTTGAAATACATATTGTACGACCTATTGTTTATGTTGTACCTCCTGCCTTGATTTCCATGCTAGTTTCCATCCTTGGAATGCATGCCCTAGCTCTGAAGAAATAGCCTCTTCCTCAAGCTCAAAAAAAATCTTCTCTTGCTCTCTCTCAAAAATGTTTCAATAATGACAATGGGTGCACTCTGCTTACCCTAATCAAGCTCATGAGAGAATTTCAAGAGTCCTCTCATCTAACAGTTGAGCTTAGACGAGATCAATGGTGGGGATAAAATCACTTTACTCACCCACTTTCCCTAAGTCTCAAAAATTCACCTTTTAATTTGCATCTCAAAAAGTAAATGACTAGGGTCTAGATTAGGCACTTTCTCACCCCTTAGGCACCTAGGTGATGAGAAACACTTGCCTAGGTATTTTTTAATTTAATTTTTAACACTCCCTCTTACCAAGGAAAGTGTTACTCACCACTCCAAGCTTGTCCCTGAAAAATACAAACTTGCCTCTGCCATATGCTTTGGTGAGTATATCTGCAACTTGCTCCTCTATAGATATGTATTGTAGCTCCACAACTCCTCTCTGAACATAGTCAAATATGAAGTGATAAGAAATCTCGATATGCTTAGGCATGTCATGAAAAAATGGATTCTCCAAGTGTTTAATGCAACTTTGATTATCATAGTAAATCAAGGTAGGCCTTAACTGTACACCAAACAATCCCACCAGCAACTTGAGAAGCCAGAGAGCCTCACAAATGGCCTAACTTGTAGCCATATACTCAACCTCTACAGAAATCAATGCCATTGACTTTTGCTTCCGACTGAACCAAGACACAAATTTTGATCCCAATCCGAAACAACACCCTGAAGTACTCTTCATGTCACTGACACATCATGCCCATTCTGAATCTTTATAGCCAAGAAGACAAACTCCATATCCTCTCTGATAGTCCATACCATAATCTACCATACCACAAAGATACATGAGCACATGTTTTTATGACACCCAGTGCACTCTCCTAGGCTCCACCATGAACTGATTGAGAGTGTTGACAGCAAAACAAACATCTGGCCTTGTATTGACCAAACACATTAATGACCCGAACAACTGACGATGTAAAGTGGAATCCACCAACTGTGACTCAGAAGCATGAATCTTATTCCAATTGGTAATCATACGAGTGGTCATGGGCCTACTATCCTCCATCTAAAATCTCCTCAGAATATCACACACATACTTCCCATGTGCCAGGAAGATGTTTCTAGGCCCCTGCCAAACCTCCAATCCCAAAAAATAGTGCACCAGTCCAATATCAGTCATCTCAAACTCTGAAGCAAGGCTCTCCTTGAAACTAGTGATGAGTCTCTCTTGCCTTGTAATGAAAATATCATCCACATATATCAAGAGAATGAGAGGATCCTCTCCAACCATAATGAAGTATAGGTTGGGATTCACCTCACTCTTCTAAAATACCAATTGTTGCAAATAGGCATCAATCCTTGAATACCAAGCTTTGGGAGCTTGTTTTAGCCCATATAATGCCTTCTTCAGTCTACACACATGATACTCTCTCCCATGCACCTCAAAGCCCAATGGATTCTCAATATACACCTCCTCTTGTATAAGACCATTCATAAATGATCTCTTCACATCCATCTGGTGGATCTTCCAACCCATCTCTGCTGCAATGGAAATCACTGACCTGATCGAGGTATATCTAGCAACCGGGGAAAATCTCCCATCATAGTCAACTCCCTCAACTTGTGAAAACCCTCAAGACATAAAGAGAGATTTTTACTTCTCAATGCTACCATCTGCAACATGCTTGAGTTTATAGAGCCAACTTGAAGTCACCACTGACTTCCCCTCAGGTCTAGGAACAACTTCCCTGACATCATTCTACATGATGGAATTGTACTCTTCCATCATGGCATCTATCCAAACCTGTATACTAGTAGCCTCCTCAAAAGTGGAAGGCTCAGACTCTCAAATACTTCTCACCATCGTGATGTAGCTGCAAAACCTCTCGGGAGGTTTACTCTCCCTCAATGCCTATATGGGATTCCCCGCAGAACCCTGTGCCTCCCTCAAAGTATCCTGAAGCCACTTGGGCTTCCTACTCTATAAATTAGTGTCCCATGGAGGGGACTCTCCCTGCTCAAACCCATCTCCTCAAGACTATGATCTTGAAGTAGACCTTGGAGTACCTGATCCTAAAACCTGTGGACCAGTAACCTACGATCCTGAAATCTGTGGCCCTGTCACCTGTGGACTAGTTGTCACCAAAACTGGTGGCGCCGAAATCTGTTTCACTATAGTCTGTTGTAGACTCACCTGAATCTGAGGTGAAGACTTCTCACTCCTCTCTATCCCTTGTGACTTCCTAAAGTCTCCATCCTCTTCAAATCTAACATCCCTCCTCATTACAGTCTTCCTCAAGGAAGGAAGAGATATACAAAAATCCTTTGAAGTCTTGCTATACCCAAGAAATATCCCTCTCTCTATTGTGGGATCTAGATTTTTTCTCTTCTTAGAAGGGACATGTGAATATGTGATGCACGCAAAAATCCGAAAGTGCCCCACCTCGGGCTTCTTCCTAGAAAAATCCTCCTCAGGAGTCATTCTCCACATTGCCCTATGTGGACTCCTATTCTACAGATAAACTACAGTGTAGCATACCTCAGCCCAAAGAAATAGTGGTAGCCCTTGATCATGTAGCATGTCTCTCGCAACCCCAACAATGGCCTTGTTCTTCCTCTTAGAAACCCCATTCTTCTATAGGTTGTAAGCAACAATTAACTCTCTTGTGATGCCCTCTCCTGCACAGAAGTCCATGAACTCCTTGGAGGTATACTCACCCCCATTGTCTATCCTCAGAACTCTAATTTTCTTCGCTATTTGGGTCTCCACAAGAGCTTTGAACTCTTGGAACTGACTAAGGACCTATCCTTTGGTATTCATGAATAAAATCCAAGACTTCTATGAGAAGCCATAAATGAATATAACAAATTATAAACAACCAGTCAACAATGTCAAATACATCAGGCCACATACATCTGAATGAATAAGATCAAGGATACCTTCTACTCTACTGTCACTGCTAGGAAAAGCAGTCTTGGTGTACTTTCCCAAAGCACACCCCTTGCACAACTCCTGGTGCTCTGTAATGAAATATGAAACTCTATTCACAATCTCCCTTAGTACCCTCAAAGACCCATGGTGCAAATGTGCCATCCTTCTGTGCCATAGCTCACATAGGTCACTATTGTTGGTAGAATGAAACAGTGCTCTCGCTGGCTGGAACATAAGATTATAAATCTTCTCATGTCTAGTCCCAATCACTTTGGCTGAAGTGATACTAGACCCCTTGGGGAAAAGGAGAACCTTCCCATCATAAAAAAACACCTCATAGCCCCTCTCCTCAATATCCGAAACTGATACTAAGTTATTCTTCAAGCCCAGAACATATAGGACCTCTCTCAACAACATGGGAGGAAAAGACTCCCTCTGAAATGATACAGTCTCACAACCAACTACCTTGACTATGTGGTCATCTCCAAGCACCACCTCAACATCTCCAATCTGAGTAAGATCTGTCAAGTGCTCATGAAACCCTGTCATATAGTAGGAGGCCCCACTGTCAATATACCACATATCTAAATGAGTGGTCCTTGTGGAAAGACACATAACCAAAGAAAATTCCTTGTCAAACTTGGTGGAGAACTCTTCCACCACTACTAAAGCTATTGCTTGTTTCCTCTTCTTGTTAGGACACTGACCTGCATATTGCCCAAACTTGTGGCATGCAAAGCACTTGAATTTTCTCATGTCCTTCTTTCCTTCACCCTTCGGTTTGTTTCCTCCCTTAGGACCTTTTTTAACTTCTTCTTGTTGTTGGCAGCAAGATCCACATTCTCCTCATCACGACCTATAGATGAACTACCATGTACATAACCTCTCTAGGTCTCCTTCTGAACAAAGTTATCCCAAAAACGTTCCCAATTGGGAAGCTTCTCCCTAGCCACAATGCCCTCTACAAAAACAACCCATTGTTTGGAAACTCCATTCAATGTTGTAATCACAAGCTCACTATCAAATATAGCGTCCCCCACAGCTCCAATCTCATCTTTCACCTGTGTCAACCTAGTAATATATGTGACCACATTTTCAGCCTTGGTCATTTTTATGCTCTTCATTTTTTCCCTCAAAACCATCTTCCAGTTTTCATTTGTACTCTAGTACAACTTCGTCAAAGACTCCCACATCTCATAGGAATTTTCCTTCTCTGTCAAGTGAGGAATCAAATGGTCCTTGATGGCATCAATAATAGTCCTCTTAGCCTTGATACCCTTCTTATTGTATGATGCAAGAAGAGTAGCATCAATAGGTACAACCACATGATGTGTTGCAGTGTTTTCAACAATGTCCCACAACTCATTTTCTTGCAACAACAAGATCATCCTCTCTTTCCAAGCACCAAAGTTCACTTCCCCATCAAGTCTGTCCTCAACTCTAAAACCTATAGCCATTAACCCCTTTCTATTGAAAATGAAAAATTCAAAATTCTGTCCGGTGAAGTGACTGTTGTCCCAATTTTTTGACTTGCTGAAATATTTCTGCTTCTCTTCAACTCAGCTCTAATACCATGTAAAATTTCATACCCCAACCCAGTTTCAGTCTCGCTGATTTTTCAACCAATGTTTAATGCCCAAACCCATATTTATTATAGCCAATTAAACTTAGCATAAAATATATTTTCATAACTGAAACATGAGGATTTTGAACATCATTTTAATGTATAAATAAATTATATCATCAACACATAAACTCAAAAAATAACATAGATATTTTTGGTCTAAAAACGACCCTGGAAAAACCCACAAGGGGAAAACCAGTGAGAGAGGGAGTTTTTATTATTTGTGAGATTCAAAGAAATTTTGTTACATCATATTCATCTTTAGAAATTTCATGAAAAACTTATCTTGAAAACCATGCCAAGTCCTCATGCATGATATGAGACAAACTCCTCAAAATTCATTCCAGAATTTTCTGCAACAAAGTAAAGGTCTTCTCCTCGATATTTGTGCCTCCAAATGGTTGTATGAATGCCTCAAAATTCATGCCAACAACAACAACAAATTTATAGGTATTTAATGGCTATACGTCCTCCTTGAAAATTGTTCCAAACTTCCAAAAACCACACACAGAAAATATCCTGGATTTCTGTGTAGCAAGTAAACTGTACAGACTATGAAAATCCATATGGTATGACCTGTGTGCAACTGTATGTACCTTCCTCGAAAACTATTCCCAAATTTAGCCATACGAACTGTGAAATCCGTACTGTACGGATAGAATTTAGTGTTTCTCTTGTTCCTCAATTTTTGTGCCAACAAAAAGGTTGTATGGACTCCTGAAATCCATATTGTACAACCTGTTGTTTATGTTGTACCTCCTACCTCGATTTCCATGGTAGTTTCTAGCCTTGGAATGCATGCCCTAGCTCTGTAGAAATGGCCTCTTCCTCAAGATCGAAAAAATTCTTCTCTTTCTCTCTCTCAAAAAAGTTTCAACAACCACAATAGGTGTTCCCTCCTTACCCTAATCGACCTCATGAGGGAATCTCAAGATCCATCTCATCTAACAGTTGAGATTAGACGAGATCAACGGTGGGGATAAATCACTTTACTCACCCACTTTCCCTAAGTTTCAAAAATTCACCTTCTAATTTTCATCTCACAAATTAAATGACTAGGGTCCACATTCGACACTTTCTCACCCCTTAGGCACCTAGGTGATGAGAAACACTTTCCTATTTATTTTTAAATTTAATTTTTAACAATTCCCTGAATCTGTGTACGATGTGCACATACTGTAGAGAACTCGACCATTCGATAGAAGATTGTCCTCAACTAGTTGTGAAATGACAAGCAAGAGGGAATCAAAACCATAATAAAAATCATAATATATATAAAATATCAGTGGAGAAACTCAACAAAGGGCCAATAATAATAGTTGTTACACATGGAGGGGATAGAACAAGGGTTGATGTGACAAATGGAGAAAATAGACTGAGCAATGGGTAAGGAAGTCAACAAGGCCTATGCTCATGTTCGATCCTTAGCAAGGAAAGGAGACATATCATAGGGAAATAAAATAGGTACTTGGACAATATTGGGAAGCATCGACATCATTTTTGCCTCATGTTAGAGATCGTGTTGTGCTACAGAAGCCAACTAGAAAGGTCAACACTGTAAGAGAATTCTTGACAATTTGCATAGATATAATGAAATATAAAATTAAATTGAATACACTATATGTGATCCAGGTGGATATCGGTGGCCACCCACCTTTTCCAAGTGGCTCAAAATAGTTTTCTGGCAATTTTGGTAATTTACTATTTTTAGCAGTTTTTGACTTCCAGGGCCATTTTGAGCACCTTAATGAAGGTTTTTTGGGATCGAGCTTCTCAATGATAGCCAGAGGCTCTAATTGAGCCCCCAAAATGAATCTCCTCGACGATAAATTTCCAACGAGCTATCGTGCATCCCAAATGGAAATCGTATGAAAAACTTATGACTCGAGGAAGTTGATTTACTTACTTACCCAAACGGGGCCCACATGACTTTTGGCGCTTCATCTCCTAGGGTTATGTTCTTTGGATGTCTAGGGTTTGTGAGATTCCGATTTATTGTAAAAAATGCCTTCATAGCCTCATATTAATCATCTCTTGTGAATGAGCACTGTCATCACATCGCTTCTTAGAGATAAGCCGCCACCATTCCAACAAGCTTGTTTTCCACTACATTTTACAGTTTCATCTTATTTCCTTATTGAATAGAAACCCAGTTTTAGTGTATCTTTGTTCTTTTGTGTTAATAATATTTTAATAATTTGTATTCATTTCATTCCAATCATAAAATCTAGATCAATACGAGATGATTAATCACTATACGCAAGGAAGGAAAAATCCCATTGCACAAAGGGTGGTGAATCAGGTACTGCACAAAAAGAGGACCAAGGGAGAATTCAGATTCTGTGAGAAAATTGGGGAATACGATGTGGATAATGTTATCTTGGACTTGGGGTCTGATGTGAATGTATTAACTAAAAATGCCTAGGATATGATGGGAAAACCTAATCTATTATGGTCTCATGTTTAGTTAAGGCTCGCAAATCAACACAAAATCATATCGATTGGTCGATTGGAAAGAGTAACTATGAACATGGATGGGGTGAGTAGTGTGGAAGACTTTTAGGTTATTGATATCATGGATGAACTTCAACCATATCCAACATTTGTGGGACTGGAATGGGAATTTGATAATTAGGAAATCATAAACCTTAAGAGGAGGGAAATGATATTGAAGATCAAGATTTGAAATTTATTGCACCATTGGACCCGACGAAACAAAAAAGATACATAGAGTTAAGAAGAGGAAATGGCATTGAGATATTGTATAACATGACTAAACAGATGGATGATTATGTTAATCCTATTGCAGATGGTGTGCTGAGTTGGATAAGTATCAGCTTGTCTGCATCAGACTCAGAGGAAGGTCTAGAGCATTGGCAACATAGGATGTAAGAAATCTCAACTAGACGATGTGCATGCATGACTCCATCATTATGCTGGATTGGAACAGAGTTATGTGATCCACACAAGTATGATGGATTGACTAATATAATTTTGTTTGTAAAGGAATTTGAGTTGCAAGTACCCAAACTAAATATTTCGTTGGCACTATATTTCCTAAAAGCGACTTCAGCTAGATGGTGGGATGCACATAGAGAGGAGATGAAAGACTGGTCATAGTGTAGAAGAATAATGGAAGTAAGGTTTGGTACAGAGGTGAGAAATATTGCGTAGAATTATACAGGAGAGCGTTATCCAACAGGTCACCTTGAGAAGCTCAGAACCTTATGGAATTCAGTACTAGAAACATAATGGATGCAAAGATTTATACATATACTGGAGGAAATTATGAAGAACTGGTACTTGGAATTGGAAATGTGCAAAGAGACAACAATATCGGACGCGCTAGTCCAAAGGTTCAAGATCAAAATCACATTTTAACATGGATCCAAATTAATGGATGCAACTCTAGAGGCTATTCGAACCAAAACATTTTTAGTAGAAGGGTTGATGAAGGTTGTACCAGTCTACAATGCGCCTAGAGCTTCGATGACTATCCATGAGTTACTAGAGTGATACAATGTTACTAAGGAAGAATAGAATGAAGAAGATCCTAGGAATGTACAAGTACATGAGATAGAAGGAGAAAAAGTAGTATAAGGTCCAAAGCTTGAGTCTATCGCATACAGACAACCCATAAAGACGTAGAATGTAAACATTGGGATGACAAAGAATCCCAATTTTATGCAAATAGGATATTACAAGAGTGATGAGATAGTAGAGAAGATTGTAAAATTATTGTGTGAATATCAAGAACTATTCCCAACCACATTTTCATAGATGAATGGGATAGTTGGGGACTTACGAGAGATGAATATTCTATTGAAACTAACTACTAAGCTACTGCGAAAAAGATATTATAGGTTAAATCCGAAGTACAAGGAGAAGGTGAAACCCAAAATAGATAGAATATTGGACACAAGGATCATTGAACCCGTGTAGGAGTTAGAGTGGATTAGTCCAATGTTATTGCAGGACAAGAAGACAAGAGGAATAAGGATTTGTGTGGATATGAGGAAGTTGAATTATGCATGTTTACATGATCCATTTCCAACACCATTCATAGATGAGCTACTGGAGAACGTAGGATGCCAAGAGACTTACTTGTTCACATATGGATTGTCTAGGTACCATAAGATAAACATTACACAGGAAGAACTATAAAATACTAATTTCATGAGAAAGTGGGGAAGTTATTAGTATACAGTAATGGCCTTTAGAATAAATAACTCCCCTGCAATGTTTTCCAGATTTTTAGTTGCAACATTCAAATAATTTATTCATAATTTCCTTGAACTGTACTTGGATGATTGGGTTGTGTTTAGTCTACTGAAGGATAACATAGAAGTACTCAAGATAATTTTGGATAGGTGTAGACAGTGTATTATGGAATTATGTTGGACCATGTATTCTGCAAACAGGAATTACTAGTGGATCCGACCAAGATTGCAATAATTATGGATTTAGAACCACCTACATTAGTCAAACAAATGAGGGAGAGTCTGGGTCACAAAGGTTATTATAGAAAATTTATCAAAGGATATGCGTAGGTCATAAAACCAGTGGAAAATTTGATGAAGAAGGAAGTGAAGTTCCAATGGAATGTGGTTTGTCATAAGGGTTTGGATACCTTAAAGGAAAAACTAGTGACAATGCAGATTTTAATTTTTCTAGATTGGAACAAGGAGTTCCATGTTCATGTAGATGCATCACCCATAGCTTTGGGCGTAGTACTATCTCAACCAAGGGAGGGAGACATAGATCACCCAATCTCTTTTTCAAGTCAGAAGCTTTCCATAGCATAGAAGAGTTACACAAATACAGAACGAGAAGGATTGGAAATGGTATATGCGCTACAAAAATTTAGACATTATTTATTGGGATCTCACATTAATATGTATACAAACCATTTTGCATTAAAATACTTAGTGAAAAAGAGAGTGTTGGGGGGGAGAATATGCATATGGATACTATTGTTTCAGGAATACAAATTTGAGGTTGTGGTGAAACCAGGGAAGTTGAATGCAGGACCCGATCATCTATCACGTGTACTATCAAGAGAAGATGTAGGAAATTTAGATGACAAATTACCATATGCATAACTATTTGTATTGAAAATAGTGGATGATTACTTCTTAGACATCGTGTAGTTTCTAAGTAAATGAATGGCTCCGTTAGACATGACAGTGGCACAAAAGAATTAACTAGTAGTTAAAGTAGTAGATTATCAGTTAGTTACAAGGAATTTATACAAGTTTGGAGCAGACAAAATATTGAGATCATGTGTGCTAGAACATGAAATACCGATGCTACTCACAAAAGTGCATGATGAGATTGCAGGAGGACATTATTCAAGGAAGGCGACTGCACACAATATTTTTTGTGCAGGGCTCTAGTCGCCCACACTTCACAAAGATGATAAGAAATATTTACAGTCATGCGATGTATGTGAAAGAGTGGGAAATCCATCCAGGAGGGATGAAATGCCTTTAAACCCACAGGTTACATTACAAAAATCTGATAAATGTGCCATAAACTTTGTGGGGCCAATCAACCCAGAAAAAATGAGATTAAGAACAAGTTACATAATCATTGCAATGGATTATTTGACAAGATGGGAAGAACCAACACCTATAATAAGTTGCATTGTGGAGACTGTTATGAGACATTTTTTTAAGAATGTAGCACACAATTTGGATGCTCGCACATATTACTCAGTGATAAAGGAACACATTTTTTGAATAAAAAAATTGCAATATTGTGTTATCACATAAAGTTGTTCGGGGTCGCAAGACTTGAAAGTCCTTTTTTGTACAAAAAACATCCAAGTGCATGACTCAAAGGAAGTCTATTTTGGCCTGAAAATCAAGAAGCAGGCGTGTTCAGTTTTCATTGGAGGAGATCCTAGGAGAAGTTCAAGTTAGTGACTCTCGTTCTTTCAGAATGTCAAAATTTCATGAGGTTTAATGACCAGGAAGAAGCCCCAGAGTTGCAGATCAAGCATCGCGTGTCCCTCCAGATCGGACGGTCATAATTTACTTCGGGAGTTTCAGCTTCCCCACTCTTGTTTTCCTCTGAAGTATTTTCTCTCGAAGTCCACAGATCTTTTCCATGTGTCCTCCTCAGATCAATGGTCATGATTTACTTTGGGACTTCAAGACTTTTTCCTTTTGGGACTTCCCCTCTTGTTTTCCTCTGGAGTAATTTCTCCCGGAGTTTCATATCAAGTGCCATGCGTCCTCTAGAGCGGATGGTCAAGACTCACTTTGGGAGTTCAGGCTTCGGAATTTTTAGCCTCTCCACTCCCGATTTCCTCCATAGTACTTTTCTCCTGGATTTCATAGATCTCTGTCGTGTGTCCTACTCATATCGACGTGTGCAATTTGTTTCCAATGTTCAAAATTCATTTTAGGCCTCCATGTCACCTGGTCCCATACTACTCTGTGAGTTATGACAAATCTATATGAAGACTCCCCCTTGACTGCAAAGTGTCGAAGACACTTGGCACCCATTAGTTCCAATGTGTGGTGCTCATCTGTTAGAGACACGTGGTATCCATCTAGCGCTGACACATGACACTCATTTCAAGCATTTTTTGACATGTCTTCAGCCTATTTTCGAGTGAAACATGTCACTCCTCCATCCACGACATGTCACCATAGTGACATTAGGTCGCCATGTCAGCTGCAGGAGATCACCCTCCCGAAAGTGTTCTTGTTCAAGCGCCAATATTAGTGCCATCTCCATGTGCGATTTTAATGGATAGAATTGGTGGGTGGATAAACTTTAGCAGTGGCACTAAATTTAGCAAGTGCGCCTAGATCGCAGATTGCAACCATATCAAATGCCATGTTTCATTGTCGGGATGCAACATTCTTGAACGATAAAATTATTGAGTAGTACCGCAATTGAAACCATGGTATAGAGGGAGAAGTATGTGGTAGAAGGTGGTGAATTGCAGGCTCAAAAGAAATGTGAATCCAAACCTCTTATGACGGCCCCGCAACCACGTGCTTATATAATGACAAATTTGAGAGAAACACCTGGCTATCCCCTAGGCGTTAGGCCTCACCTCGATCTCGAGGAGAGATCAATTAGGAAAAGAGGGACTGGTAGCTGAAACCTTAGATCAGTCCCATAAATGGAAAGCATGGAAATTATGGCTAAGGAGACAGAGTTGTTATCCCAAGGTACAACAATGAACGATTTCTTCTTGTAGGAAAAAACTGAGCCAAGTTTGCGTCTGACAAGAGGAAACATGCAAAGACGGAAAAAAGGCTGCATAGATGAAAATATTTGAATGGGATGGACAGATCACACTCCTATCAGTTGTGAACTGATCAAATTATAAATAGATCAGTTCAATATTTTGTAAAGGTTGTCAACTAGTTGAGCAGAGCTCCCTATTTTGTAATATTTTGATAACATATTTGTTCTCTGGTTTTGTATGAGACTTGAGACTTTCGCATTAATAGAAGTCAGTTTCTTTCATCATATTTTTTAATATGTGCTAAAACACTCATGCATGGAGGATCCAGACGAGGGTTGTAGTTGTATTGTAATGTAGGTTTCATTATCGTACTATTGTGACATGTTTTAGTATTTTGTTTGTTACCCTGTTTCTTCTTATGCTGAAATGCTCGTGCATGGAGGATTTAGACGAGTTGTTGTAGTTGCATAGTAATGGAGGTTTGATTACTATGTTGTTGTGATATATTTAAGTGCCTAAAACTTAAGTTCAAGAGTGCTCTTGTGCCTAAGTGTTTCTTCACCAAGATGCTTGAAGGTCGAATGCCCATGGTAGACTTGTCCACCTTTCTCACTAAGTCTTCCCTCTGCTCACCTTTAACTTTAAACCAATGACTGAAGTTAATGAGGACCTCATTTCCTTATGCATTGTTAGTCCAGTTTCTGCGCTAAAACATTCTTGTACTAAGATATGTCCATTTGACCTCCACTCATAAAATTACCTCCACCAAACATTATGATGTGTATTGGGCTTATCCTCTTGCAATATGAGGGTGACTCTCAATGCTAACACATTGAATGAGGAGTTTCAAATTCATCATCAAAAGAGTACCTCGTACCATCTTAAGGACAATGAGATAGTGGAAGATTTTGAAAGATACCATATATAATAAATATGCAAAACATAAATAAAATGTTAGAAATGGAAAAATAACAGTAATATATCCAGCATAATCTCCACAATAACACAGAAATGATATAAGAAAAACAACAGAAATAACACTTTGATTCAGAAAGCAATGTTCACAGGCCTCTTCGAGGGGGCAACCTCCAATCGAGCAGTGCTCTGCTAAAATAAACTCCAAGCTAGGGTTTTCATACTCTTGACCCTTATTTATACTAAATATGTCTATCAAGAGAAGCATCTAGAGGAAGATCCTTCTAGAAGCGAAAGCTTCTATTAGGTCTTCTTACATCCGCCTTATTCTATTTTATTGAAAGGCCTTATTAATATTGACCTTTATTACATCCGAATATATTGATCTACCTATGTGCGAGTTAGGACCCTAACATGTCTGCCCCCTTAAAAACAACCTTGTCCTCAAGGCTTGAGATGTAGAAACTACTACAGAATGGTAGCTAGTTCCCAAGTGGCATCTGCTGGATTCGTATCTTTCCACTGGACTAGCACTTCCTTGATGGTTCTCTGATGTAGGTGATGCTCATGCTAGTCCAAAATTGCTTCTGGCTGTAGCCAAATGGATCCTTCTTCAGCTAACTCGGGAAGGTTGGTTTGAATTTGGCACCTAGTTCCAATCACCTTCTTTAAGCATGAAACATGAAAAACTGGATGTAGCTTCGACTGACTGGGCAGAGCT